>JAVSCE010000273.1:0-31182 GCA_032199065.1 Smutsia gigantea | reverse complement strand
GCATATGGTTTCATCTGGGTACATGAATTTAAAAAACTAGTACTGATACAGAAATATGTATATACAGTTAAATAATTTCCAATAATACAAGGTACACAGTGAAAATAACTCTCCCTCCCATTCTAAACCCACAGAAACGATAAAGTTGTAATTTCTCCCCCAGCAAAGAAGTATATTTCAGCAACATACTTAAAACCAAAGCATTAAGATTTTAATATTTTAAGCAAACTCTTAGAAGTGGGGCAACATAATATATAACAGAGTTAAATAAATTATATTATCTTGTTGCAAATCCCACATGATTAAATATCTGAAGAAAGGCATGAGACCATTTATGTTACCTAAAAAGCCTTACAAATGAAATCCCTTAAAATAAAATCTGTCCCTAAATGTGAATTCACAGTTAAATACCCATATTCATTATATTTGGTATTGTCGCCCCACACTCCAAAGTGCTAATGCACCAACCTAAGTATTGAAAAATTCTACTTCAATAAGGAAACCCTAAAAATACCAAGTTCTAAAAGAAAGTATTTAGAATGACACAGAATACGACACACCATCACTAAGTGCGGAGAAAGACAAGTACGAAATGACTTCACTCATTTGTGGAGTATAAAAACAAAGCAAAACCGAAGGAACAAAATAGCAGCAGACTCACAGACTCTGAGAAAGCACTAGTGGTTACCAAACAAAGGGGAGGAGCAGGTTGGGGAGGGTGTGTGAGGAGGGAGAAGGGGAGTAACAGGTACTATAATTCACAATCACAACATAGGTAGGTCACAGAGAAGGCGCATGGAGAAGACAAGTAATGACTCCACAGCATCTTACTATGCTGATAGATACCAGCTGCCATACGGGTAATGAGGACTTCATAATATGGATGAATGTTGAGATCACAATGTTGTTCATGTGAAATCTTCATAAGATTGTATATAAATGACACTTTAATTTTAAAAAGTCGCATTTTGGAGATTCAAGACGGCGGCATGAGAGGTGACACAGAGAACTCCTCCCAAAACCACAGATAGTATGAAAATATAGTTAATACAACTAACCCTAAAACAGCAACAGGAAAGAAGCCTGCACCAGACTACATACAGACCTCACGAACACAGAGCAGACCTCACGAAACAGGGTAACATACCAAAGCCTTGATCTGGTGGGACCCAGGCCCTTCCCCCACCCCAGCTCACTGGCAGGAGGAAGAGAAATGGAGCAGGTAGGGGGTGGAAGCCTGGGACAGCTGTACACCTAGCCATGCAGATCAGCTTTGAGAGGAGAAACCTACATTGTGTGGTGCTCTAGAGGATGGGGAGATGGGACAGGCAGAGTGCTTGAGAGACAGATTCCAGATATTTGTGGAGGACGGGATCCACACCCGGCCGCTCTGGGACAAGGCAGGTGGTTAAGAGCTTCCTAGCAGCGAGAGGGCTGCTGAAGGGGTGGGGTTTGCAAGGAGCTTGGTGCATGGGAGAAGGGATAGGGGGACAAGGTTGTCTGGGCATGTTCTGCCCAGCAGATTGGTAACTTTGAGGAGCTTCAGGCGCTCCATCTCCCTGACTGGCTACTCAAGCTCCGAGGCCCCCCACTGTGACATGCAGCCTGCTGCACCTCCCTCCTGGCCTGATGGCACGGGCTCACAAACTGGCAGTCACTGCGCTAGCATCAGGCCAGCCAGAGGGAGGCCCCACCTACAACAGCTGGAGAAGCAAAGCAGAGCAACTTACACGTGTGTGCTCGGCCCACTGTCTCTGATATGGGAGAAAGGCACGGCAGACAAGAATCAGAAAACAGATCGTTCCTCTCCCCAGGCACCAGCTCCGCTCCCCTACCACCCCCAACCTCACTCTAGGGACGGAGTAGCTCCAGAGACTGCAGCTTCTGGGCACTAGAGGGCACCACACAGAAATATGAAACATCAAAAGAACATGGTTCAGACCAAAATCTCACAAACTCCAGAAAAATCACAAACTCCAGAAAAAGGGCCAAATTAAACTGAACTCACCAATCTTCCTGAAAGGGAGTTCAAAATAAAAATCATAAACATGCTCATGGAGGTACAGAAAAATATTCAAGAACTCAGGAACAAATTTAATTCAGAGATTCACCCATTAAGAAATTCTGTATCTGAAATGAAACATACAATGGAGGGATTTAAAAGCAGATTAGATGTAGTAGAAAAGATGGTAAATGGAACAGAAATTAGAGAAGACAAATACACAGAAGCTGAGGCACAGAGAGAAAAAAGAATCTCTAAGAATGAAAGAATATTGGGAGAACTGTGTGACCAATCCAAACAGAACAATATCCACATAATAGGGGTACCAGAAGAAGAAGAGAGAGAAAAAGGGATAGAAAGTGTCACCGAGGAGGTAATTGCTGAAAACTTCCCCAATCTGGCAAAGGAGATAGTCTCTCAAGTCATGGAGGTACACAGATCTCCCAACACAAGGGACCCAAGGAAGACAACATCAAGACATATAATAATTAAAATGGTAAAGATCAATGATAAAGACAGACTTTTAAAAGCACCTAGAGAGAGAAAAAACATCACATACAAAGGAAAATCCATCAGGCTATCATCAGATTTCTCAACAGAAACCTTACAGGCCAGAAGGGAGTGGCATGATATATTTAATGCAATGAAGCAGAAGGGCCTTGAACCAGGAATACTCTACCCAACAAGGTTATCATTCACATTTGAAGGAGGGATTAAACAATTTCCAGATAAGCAAATGCTGAGAGAATTTACCTCCCACAAACCACCTCTACAGTGCATTTTGGAGGGACAACTATAGATGTAAGTATTCCTAAGGCTAAACAGATGTCACCCAATGGATAGACAAAAGTACAGAAGAATATGATTCATAACATACAAAGAATGGAGGAGGAAGAAAAAGGAAGAAAAGAAAAGAATCTTTAGGTTGTGTTTGTAATAGCATATGAAGTGAGTTAAATTACTGTTAGATAGTAAGGGAATTACCCTTGAACCATTGGTAACCACAAATCTAAAGCCTGCAATGGCAATAGGTACATACTTGTCTGATAATCACCCTAAATGTAAATGGTGTGAATGCACCAATCAAAAGACGTAGAGTCAGTGAATGGATAAGAAAACAAGACCCATCTATATGCTGCCTACAAGAGACTCACCTCAAACCCAAGCACATACACAGACTGAAAGTAAAGGGATGGAAAAAGATATTTCATGCAACTAATAGAAAAAAGCAGGAGTTGCAGTACTTGTATCAGACAAAATAGAATTCAAAACAAAGAAAGTCACAAGAGACAAAGAAGGACATTACATAATGATAAAGGGGTCAGTCCAACAAGAGGATATAACTATTATAAATATCTAAGCACCCAACACCGGATCACCTACATATGTGAAACAAATACTAACACAATTAAAGGGGGAAATAGAATGCAATGCATTCATTTTAAGGAGATTTCAACACACCACTCACTCCAAAGGACAGATCAACCAGACAGAAAATAAGTAAAGAGACAGAGGCACTGAACAACATATTAGAACAGATGAACCTGACGGACATCTACAGAACACTCTATGCAAAAGCAACAGGATACACATTCTTCTCAAGTGCACATGGAACATTTTCAAGACTGGATCATATACTAGGCCACAAAAAGAACCTCAGTAAATTAAAAAAGATTGAAATTGCACCAACCAGCTTCTCAGATCACAAAAGTATGAAACCAGAAATAAATTACTCAAAGAAAATGAAAAAGCCCACAAACACATGGAGGTGTATAACATGCAAAGTGAAAGACTTATATTCTGAAAACTACAAGACACTCATGAGCGAAATTAAAGAAGTTATCAATAAATGGCAACACATCCCATGCTAATGCATAGAAGAATTAATACTGTCAAAATGGCCATCCTGCCTAAAGCAATCTACAGATTCAATGCAATCCCCATCAAAATACCATCAGCATTCTTCAGTGAAAGAAAGCAAATAGTTCTAAATTCATATGGAACTACAAAAGACCCTGAATAGCCAAAGCAATCCTAAAGAAGGAATAAAGCTGGGGGAATTACGCTCCCCTACTTCAAGCTCTACTACAAAGCCACAGTAATCAAGACAATTTGGTACTGGCACAAGAACAGACCCATAAAAACCAATGGAACAGACTAGAAAACCCAGATACAAAACCAAGCATACATGGTCAATTAATATATGATAAAGGAGCCATAGACATACAATGGGGAAATGACAGCCTCTTCAACAGCTGGTGTTGGCAGAACTGGACAGCTACATGTAAGAGAATGAAACTGGATTATTGTCTAACCCCATACACAAAAGTAAACTCAAAATGGATCAAAGACCTGAATATAAGTCATTAAACCATAAAACTCTTAGGAAAAAATATAGGCAAAACTCTCTTGGACATAAACATGAGCAACTTCTTCATGAACATATCTCCCCAGACAAGGGAAACAAAAGCAAAAATGAACAAGTGGGACTATATCAAACTCAAAAGCTTCTGTACAGCAAAGGACACCATCAGTAGAACAAAAAGACATCCTACAGCATGGGAGAATATATTCATAAATGACATATCCGATAAGGGGCTGTCATCCAAATTATATAAAGAGCTTGCACACCTCAACGAACAAAAGGCAAATAATCCAACTAAAAAATGGGCAGAGGGGCTGAACAGACACTTCTCTAAAGAAGAAATTCAGATGGACAACAGGCACATGAAAAGATGCTCCACGCTGCTAATCATCAGAGAAATGCAAATTAAAACCACAATGAGATATCACCTCACACCAGTGAGGATGGCCAACATCCAAAAGACAAACAACAACAAATGTTGTCGAGGATGTGGAGAAAGGGGAACCCTCCTACACTGCTGGTGGGAATGTAAATGAGTTCAACCATTGTGGAAAGCAGTATGGAGGGTCCTCAAAAAACTCAAAATAGAAATACCATTTGACCCAGGAATCCCACTCCTAGGAATTGACCCTAAGAATGCAGCAGCCCAGTTTGAAAAAGACATATACACCCCTACATTTATTGCAGCACTATTTACAATAACCAAGAAATGGAAGCAACCTAAGTGTCCACCAGTAGATGAATGAATATAGAAGATGTGGTACATACACACAATGGACTATTATTCAGCCATAAGAAGAAAACAAATCCTACTATTTGCAACAACATGGATGGAGCCAGCTGGAGAAAGACAAGCATCAAATGATTTCACTCATCTGTGGAGTTTAAGAACAAAGCAAAAACTGAAGGAACAAAACAGCAGCAGACTCACAGAACCCAAGGATAGACTAACAGTTACCAAAGGGAAAGGGACTGAGGAAGATGGGTGGAAAGGGAGGAATAAGGGGGAAAAGGGGGTTTTACAATTAGCACACACAATGTAGCATGAGGGGGATACGGCAAAGGCTGTATACACAAAAACAAGTAGTGATTCTATAGCATCTTACTACGCTAATGGACAGTGACTATAATGGGCTATGTGGTGGGGACTTGATAATAGGGGGAGTCTAGTAACCATAATGTTGCTCATGTAACTGTACATTAATAATATCAAAATTTAAAAAAATAAGTCACTAAGAATAATTTCATTAAGTGTTATTTTTTCACTTTAAAAGAAATGTTATTTATCTCAATGAGACAGTGGTTCTAGACAAAGTATAAGATTTATAATACCAACCTTGCTCAGTCACAAAAATACATCTCTGAGCTTCCTGAGAGAGCCATTTCACCTTGGCTCTGGTACTAGGAACTCTTTAACCATTAATATTTTTGCAATGAATAAGAGACAGCACAGCATAGTGATTAAGAGCAGGGCCTGTGTGACCTTAGGCAAGTCACAGGAACTCTCTGTGCCTTAGTTTCCTCATCTATAAAATGGAGATAATAATAGTACATACCTTATACAGTTGTTATATATTAAATATATGTAGAACATTTAGAACAATGCTTGACATATAGACAGCACTATATATGTGTCAGCTGCTATTATTATTACTACTACCATTGTTAATCTTTGCTCTTTAAGCTCAAGAATTATCACTAAGTAATGTGTTCTTAGCGCAAACCTTCATACCCAGGCTGGATTTCATTTAAATAACATTCAAATAAAAGCTGGAAAGAAAAAAAATAAAATAAAATAAAGGTAATAGAAAAAAAAATTTATAATACCAAACATACAATGTAAAGAAAAAAACATTAAAATATTTCCTGATAAATGTTCCCACTGTCATACCCATTTAAGGTTTAAATGCCACTGATACCTATTATAAAGGTGGTTTAAGTTAAAAAGAAAAAAAAGCTGTAAATATTTTAAATACTGAAAATCAACAAATAAATATGAAATGTTACTAGAGACAACTTACTATGAAGGATAATCAATTATCAAACAACCAGACACATAAAAACTTAAAAATCTATAATCTCTGCTAAAATATGAAGCCTTTAAAATAGTATTAAATGCATACCCATTAAATCCAGTGACAATTTTCAGTATTCTTTCCTTCATTTCATCAAAAGGAATATATTCCACATTAGGGTTGGGAGGACCTCTGGGTTCAGGAGCTGAAGTTCTGAAATCATCCATCACTTTCTCCAGTTTGAAAATAAAATAGCCTTTAAACTGGGACCACTGAATCCTGTAAGGAAAAAAAAGTTTTAAATATGATATCATGTATATAAATGCCATGTAGTTTTATAATTCTTAAAGACAAAGCACAATATAGTATTTACCATGACGTGAATGCTAACAAAATTAAGTTCTCAGTAATAGTGAGAATGTCTTTGTTCACAAGCATCATAAACCATGCCTGATCATTCTGACTCATAAGCTCCACCTTGTTCCATCCAATCTTCCAACTCCTCCCCACTCAAACAAACCCCAAATCTCTGATAAACATCTTTAAAATCAACAACTACCCCTGGCTGAAAGCCTTCTGTGTGCTAAATTTCATTCTTAAGTCTCTTAAAACATCATCATGTCATTATTACTTGATCCCTCATAATAAATTTAACCAGGGAGGTATCACTGCCATTTTAAATAGGTTATTAAAAATGAATCCAAGTTCACATTTATAATTTTAAGTGGATGAGTGAGAATGACTCTATACCCTAGGCTCTTAACATCTAAGCTTTTTCTTATATAATTGAAGTTTATTTTGCTGTTTAACCTATACAAGACAAAACCTACTGGTTTTCAATTACTCCTTTGTCATTTACTTTCATTTAATATTTTCAGGATCTTTGGTCGTTTAGGAGGTGTGTGTGTGTGTGTGTGTGTGTGCGTGTATCACAGGTTCTATCCATCATGTTATCTGCCAAGTAAAAACATACATTCTCTTCTTAGGTAGTTCTCGTATCTGTTCATTTATTAAATTAATGTAAAATTTTTTTTTTACCCAACCCCTCACATTTTTACACTAAGATTAGGAAATTCTGTGTTGATATCTGCCTGATTAGGCTGAACTCCAGGAGATGGAAGAGGTCAGAATGCTATTTACCCAAACAGCACAACCATTAGTAGCAGCAGATAGATTTCTTAGGTGACTGCTTAAGCAAAATAAAAGAAATGCTAATATGCAATCACTCTTGAATCCCATTAAGCAACCCTATTCTATATGCTAGGGCCAGTTTTCACAAAGTGTGGTCCAAGAGACCAAAGCTACTTTAATAAGAATAACAGTTGACTTTTCACTCTGTTGACATTTGCATTGATGGTGCAAAAACAGCAATAGGTAAAACTGATGGCACTTAAGCCCAAATCAGAGTAGCAGTACCAAACTATACTAGCAGTAGTCTTCACCTTCTTCACCACCACAAACTCACAGTAAAAAAAAAAAAAGAATAAAAACCTGTTTCACTTAAAGTTTAATTTTTAAAAAAGTACTAATTTTTCATCTCAATCTTCCAATACACATCTTTTAAATGTTCTGTGTAACAAAAGAGAAGTATACAGAAAGGACTTCAGCTGCATTACTAAAATACCATGGATGGAAGCAACAGCAGCTGAATATCGTTTTCAGCTCAACTAGCTGCTATTTCTAATAGAAAGCCTTTTTTACTTGAAAGGACTGTCAAACAAACAATGCTTATTCAGGCAAGAAGGATTTGGTAGATACTTTCTCAAAAATAAATGAAGTGAGTCTATCACTTCAAGATAAACAATTGAAATATTTGAGGCCAATTATAAAAGCTGAACTTTAAAATAAACTAAAAGTCTAGGAATGTTTATTCTTCACTGTGAGCTTGGAAGATCCTGATATATCTCCAAGATATTTCAAAATTAATCACTTGATGATATAAGATTATGTGACACCAAAAAAAAAAAACACAGGCAACAGAAGAAAAATCAAACTATATCAAAATAAAAAACATTTGTGTCTCAAAGGAAACTATCAACAAGAGTGAAAAGACAACCCACTGAATGAAAATATTTGCAAATTTTATCTCATAAGGTGTTAGTATCCAGGGTATACAAAGAACACCTACAACACAATAATGAAAAAACAAACACGATTAAAGAATGGGCTAAGTATTTGATATACAAATGGACAATAAGCACATGAAAAATAGGCTCAACACCACTAATCGTTACAGAAAAGTATGTCAAAGCACAGTGAGACAGGACTCCATATCCATTAGGCTGTTTGTTACCCAAAGAACAAAACTAACAAGTACTGGCTGACAGGGACGTAGAGACACTGGAATCCCTAAGCACTGCTCACAGGAATGTTGAGATAATGAAGCCACTGTGGAAAACAGTATGGTGGTTCCTCAATAAACCCAACAAAAAAATCAACTTATGATCCAGCAACTGCATTTCTGGGCAGATACCTAACAGATCTGAAAGCAGGGACACAATCATTTGGATATTTGGACCCCAATGTATGAAGCAGTTATTACAAAAGCCAGAAGCTGAAAACCACCCAAATGTCCATCAACAGAATGAATAAACTAAATGTGGTATATATACTTCTAATGGGTTATTATTTAGCCTTAAAAAGGAAAAAAAATCTGCCACCCTCTACAACACTGATTAATCTTGAATACACGACACTAAGTGAAATAAGTGAGACCAAAAGAACAAATATTTTATCACTTCATTTACATGAGAAAGAGAGAGGGCAGAAAGGCATTTGCCAGGAGCTGGGAGAAAGGTGAGTTGTTATTTAATGGGTACAAAGTTTCAGTTTGGGAAGGTGAGAAAGGTCTGGAGACAGTGCTGGTGATGGCACTAGACTGTCAATGTACTTAATGCCACTGAACTGTACACTTAAAATGGTAAAGTTTATGTTATGTATATTTTACCCCAATTAAAAAAACTGAAAAAGACAAAAATTCAAATAAGCATTTCTTTAAAGATAGATATCCAGTAAGCACATGAAAAGATTATTAACATTAATCCATTAGGGAAATGCAAATCAAAACAAGGAGATAACATTTCATACTCATTAAGGTGGCTATACTAAAAAAGATGGATGATAACAAATTTGGAGGAGTATGTAGGGAAACTGGAAATCTATACACTGTTTGTGGGAATGCAAAGTGATGTGGCCATTTCCAAAAATAGTTTGGCAGTTCCTGGAAAGGTTATACACACAGTTAACATGTGATCTGACAATTCCATTCTATTAAATGAGTGAA
The DNA here is from genome assembly GCA_032199065.1 of Smutsia gigantea. NCBI lineage: Eukaryota > Metazoa > Chordata > Mammalia > Pholidota > Manidae > Smutsia > Smutsia gigantea. The sequence continues at coordinate 21,517 of JAVSCE010000273.1, read as the reverse complement.
TTGTATGGTATGTAAATTTTATACTATTATTAAAAGAATTTTGTGGGGATGGTTATTAGAAGTTATTTGCATGATTATCACTTCCCTCCTTTTCCTGGTCTATTTTGATATTTCAAGATTTAACAAGCAGAGGCAGCACATTTATAATTTTTGGCATGTCGAATATTAATTTCTTACTAACATACAATTTGTCAGCGGTTACTACAATTGATTTTTTAATTTCTCTAGACTCTCCACATGCATTTAACTTACTTAAACACACCAATGAAGATTACTGAAATAGAAGTCTAACAGTTCTTATTTCTTAAATTCAGAATTCTTTTGGTAGCTTTAATAATCACCCAGTAAGTCATAATCTGTTTTTATGAATTAGGATTTCTATATACACAGGAGGTTTTTACTCCATCTTTCTATTAACCACGTGCCCACACAAACACACACACACACACACACCCCAAATATTAATGGGAATAGCCAGACAAGAAGTGATGGAGCCCAGGTAAAGCAAACTATGGGGAGCTTCAAAAACTCTGACTAACTTGTTAGGTAGGAATTAGGTCCTATATATTGAAATGATTTATATACACACTGTACTTTAAGTTTCCAATGTATCCAGCACTGTTACTCTAAATTAGATCCAAGAGATGTAAGATTTATTATGCCATACACAGATGAAAAAATGCTTAAACTGTGATAAAGTTTTTTGTTGCAACACTATTTGACAAAAACAACAGAATATGCTTCTCTGAAAATTGTAAAATTTGAGTATAAAAACAGGCCATGAGCACATCAACTGAAAATTTGACAAAATTCTGAGAAATGTACTCATTGGATGACTAGGAACTAGAAGAGAGTAACACAACAACACAAACTCTTATTTTTCAAATACAGTAACATTATTCTAAACAGAGGTTCATAAAACATAAACACATTTTCAACTCTACCATCAATTCCTTCACATAAATATCTCCCCCCTAACAAATAACCCAATTAAAATATAGGCAGAGGACCTGAAATTCCTCCAAAGAAGACACACAGATGGCAACAGGCGGGGCAATGCAAATCAAAACCACAATGAGATATCACCCAACACCAGTTAGAATGGCCACTATCCAAAAGACAAAAAAATAACAAGTGTTGAGGAGGATGTGGAGAGAAGGGAGCAATCCTACACTGTTGGTGGGAACATAAACTGGTGGAGTCACTATGGAAGCAATATGAAGATTCTTCAAAAACTAAAAATAGAAATACCATTCGACCCAGTAATTCCACTTCTGGGAATTTACCCAAAGAAAACAAAATCTCTGATTTGTAAAGATACATGCACCCATATGTTTACTGCTGCATTATTTAAAATAGTCAAGATACAGAAGCAACTGAAGTCCTATCAACAGATGAATGGATAAAGATGTGGTACATACACACAATGGAATATTACTCAGCCATTAAAGAGAATGAAATCTTGCCATTTCCAACAACATGGATGAACCTAAAGGGTATTATGTTAAGTGAAATAAGTCAGAGAAAAAAACAAACACAGTATGATTTCACTTATATGCAGAACAAATAAAACTGAAACAGACTCATAAACACAGAAAGCAGACTGGTGGTTACCACAGTGGAGGGGGTGGGGGTTTCGGTGAAAAAGATGAAGGGGAAAAAATTTAGTAAGAATGTTTGGTATGTTGATCTGGATGATGGTTACATGAGTATATACACATGTCAAAATTCATCAAGCTATACACTAAAATCTGTGCATTTTATTGCATGTACCTCCATATAGAAAATAAAAAAGTAGAATGCTGTCAACACCCCTCCAAATAAAATACATACTCAGAATTTAAATCTACTTTGGTAAAATTAACTCAGGAATTCAATGAAATTCATTACCTATTAGTTATTTTTAAGTAACCCAACCTCCCTTCACTTCCTTTTTCTTCTCTTTCCTTTCCATTTTTTCCCTTTATGCAGTTTCTCCTCTAGGAAGGCAAAACAACTCGTATCACTAATAAGTATATCCTACTACCAAACACCATACTAACCATTTTTCTCCATGGAACTCACAGGTCTATACTAAAAGAAACATGTTTCCATCACAATTCTCAGGCTAAAGGTATTTTTCAAAGGCTCAAGGGCAAAAATGTATCTCCTATTTTGCCCCCTGGTTCTAGAACATTTTAGTGGCCACCACTTATCTTGTGCCTCTTACACAGTTCCAACTTCTACTAAATTATTCCTTACCACAGTCTCAGTACTTTCCACGCAAAATCTGTGCGAAAAGCTAGCATGAGAAGAGCACAGGAGAGCCCTATTTACCTCCAAGGGATAGCAAATACTGCACTATTTGTAAACATCAAAGGAGAAAATGGGAAAAATGAATGAATAAAAACACAATGTCAAAGAACTTAGTCTTAATTAAGTGACTAGAACAAACAAAAAACAAGTAAAATTAATCTGAATATTGAATTATATGAGTAAAAGCCTGGCAAAAGTAGGAACACACTGTGAGCTGCTTAAACAAAATTATGACATTAAAGAAATGTAAAAGACAAATTACTAGCTCAGAAAACCTAAGTGAGGCCTCTCTTTTGCATGATTACACCATATCTTTTATTTTATCAACTGTGCAAACAAGGTATTTGGGAAAGGATAGACTATTCAGTAACTAGTCTGAGAAATAATAGTACTACAAAAGTTTACTCGAGTTTAAAAATAAAAGAGGTATCTGGGGTTTCTTCTCATTATATCACTAGTACGGCCATGCTAAAATGAACTAGAAATAAAAGGAAGAAAAAAAATGAAAATTGCCCATAATGTGCTTAATAATCACCACAGAAGTACATTTTAGTGTATTTTTTTCACTAATTTTTGTTCTATTCCACTTATTTACTGCAATTTGACATCCTAGTTTAATACCCCTATGTTTCTCCCACCTTATTCACTCTAGGTACTATCATAGGACAGTCTCTGAAAGTTAAGATTTTTAGCATCACATATGGTTATGCTATTATTTATTTAATTAACCACCATATTTAAAAAATGAGTTTAGGTTTGCTTCCAGCTCATTACAATTAAATGTAACTGAGGCTAAAATCTTAATAATAAACTTTGTAGGCATGTTTATTACCTTAGGATAAAAAGGTAGTCTTGTAAGAGGAATTATTGAGTCAAAAGTTTGAGGTATAAATATCAAGCCTTTGATACATATTTTCCACAGCCTCTCAGAAGTGCTGTATCACTTTACAGTACTATCAGTATTGAAACCCGTCATTCAAGTATAATCTTTCAAAACTGTCAATTTAATAGTAGAAAAACACCTTAATTTGCATTTAATTCATTGCTAGTGAGCCTGAAATTTTTAACCTGTTATGTTTACTGGCCACAAGACATTTATTTTATGTGTGAACATGTCCTTTGCAATCCCTCACCCTAGGGTTCCTCATTCTTGGCACCACTGACCTCTGAGCTTGGTAATCCTTTCCCAGTGGGGGCTGACTGGTGTCCTGCAGGGTGCTAAGCAGCATCCAGGCCTCTACCCGCTAGAAGACTGTGGAACCCCACCCTCACTCCCCCAGAAGTTGTGACAAGTATAAAATGTCTACAAACACTGCCAAATGTTCTCTGGGAGACAAAAATGTCCCCAGTCAAGAACCACTGCCTTATCTCGTCAAATTGTCTTTTTCTTATTTCATGGTGAATTACTATGTGGCACAAGTATGTGTCTTTTGGATTCTCATTTTGTACAGATGCTTAAAAAAACCTGTTGTTTTCATGTTATTGTTGAAGTGATGCTAAAATATTTGTCTAATTGTTCCTATTTTGAAATTACCTTTGAAGTGTTACACATGTTCCTGCTCAGAAACTTCTATCTGAAGATGACATGGTACTACCTGCTCCAAAGCAATAATGTTCTGTCTGATTCAAGTTCTGATGGGGAAGTATTTGCCACTGAAATGAATTTTTCATATTAAAAGTCCTAAATATCTAATGATAATTATATATACAGGATCCAATCAGATGGAAAAGAAAAATTCAACAGGTAATGCAAACGTTCAGGAAACACCTCAGTGTAAACTTGGGTTTCTTCTTTGGCACCATGTATATTCACGGTAAGGATTCTAATACCTCTAAAGATCAAGTTACTTTCCTCTCTACTAACCCCTCTTCTCTCCCTACCAGTTTAAACCAAAAGAAGTATTGTATTCTGGTAAACCTGATTTATGCTTAACTCTTGGCTAACCTTTGACCCCTTATTGAAAATCTTCCTAAAATTTATTACATACCAACATGGACTCTTCCTTCCATAAAAACAGCTGAACCAAATACATCTCCTCTAACAACATGGCTTGTGCTCAAGACAGCCAGTTCAAAATTCAGAGGGCACTGGGTTTCTAAAACAGCACTAGCTTAATGGCTTAGATGACCTACTCTCCTCCCTGCTACAAGGGAGTGACTCTTCTCACTACTTCCCCCACTGCTGATGTATCACTTCCTCCACAGTCTGTATGATACCAATTCCAAATGGGCATCAATAGGGTACATTCCTTCACTCCTCCATTTTCCAGAGCCTGGGTAGGCCCTGGGGCTTTTTTCATTCTACCAATTCACACTGTAACATCAGGGTCAACAGTAGCTGGAAAGACCAAAAGAAATTTGACAGTGACCCCTGACTAACAAAAAGTTTGCAAAACAGGATATATAGACAATGAACAAATAGAAGACACCATAACCTATTAGTTGTAAAGATTTTTTAATGATAGTATAATATAACCTATAGAGAGGAAAGATGAAATGCAGGTTTACAACCATCAAGGAAAGACTTCAGGATAAAGTGGGACTTTAAGCTGGATCTTAAAAGGATGAGTGGAGTGGAAAGGCAAAGGATTTAAAGACGGAAAGAGCTTAATATAGACAATGAATTTCTCAAACTGAGCATGGGGCTGGAATGTTGTGGTGGGTTGTCCTAGGCATTCACTGTAGGGTATTGAGCAACATCCCTGGCCTTTACAACCTGATGCCAGTTAACACCCCACCCAAAGTGGTGACAACAAAAACTATCTCCTGACATTGCCAAATAAACTTTGGGTGGAATATTGCCCTGGTTGAGAACCACAGCAGTATACAATCCCTTCCATTGAGGGTTATATCGATTCCTGAAACAATAATAAGGCTGGAAAGTGAGAGTTGGAAGATCAAAGTCTCACTAACTCTGAAGACTAAAACAGCATGGATTTTTAATTTTTTTCAAAAGAGTTAAATAGAGGAATACTAAAATGCACATGATTCATTTAAGAAATAAATACATCATCAGCATTAAAATCTATCTCATAAATCATTCCAGTTGTACAGGAAATGTGCTGTGGATATCTGACCTAGAATTTTTTTCTCAGGTCTAGTCTTCTGTGTACTGAGAAAAGTGGTGGAAAAAAACAACAAAAATAAAAACCCTTTCCACACCAACCCAGAGACCAACACATGTGGTACAATGCAAAGGAAGCAACAGTTGCTCAGTTTTTTCTCTAAGGAGAATGAAATGTACTTATATAAGTGATTAGGCTTTACAATTTGTTATGAAATATAAAAATGAGTAGACACACCCTGGGTGGTGTGAAGTTATTGTATACAGTCTCATCCTGGAAAACTGAGTTTGAAGGTGAGGCTGAAAATGTCTGTTTGCAATATTGACAATCTGGTACGTGTCTATTTTATCCTCTGTTATATGTAGATAATATTTTCACTGATGTTTTGAAGTATGCCCCAGAATTATGTACTTGTTTAAAATTACTAAAGATGTTTAACTATTTAGAAAACATTTTTCTGTACCTACATACTCTCAAAAGGAAGAAAAAAAAAGATAAAAGCATAGCATCTACTGCAAGAACTGTTTGTTCTGTGGTCCAAGAACTGTCTGAACGTGTGGAAAACAAACACAGCAACAATGAAACGGATATCCCTTCCTAGGAATCCTCACCTACATATGATGAAACTAGGAAGATAAACTGGAATTTCTTCTTAACTGGAAATGTTTTTAAATGACAAAACAAGCCCACAGCTAACATCACACCAGTGGTAAGCTTTTCCTCTAAGATCAAGAAGACGACAAGGATGTGTGCACTCTCACCACTTTAATTCAAAATAGTACTGGTAGTCCTAGCCAGAGCATTTAGGCAAGAAAAAGAAATAAAAGGCAACCAAGTCAGAAATGAAGAGTAAAGCTGTTTCTATTTAATATATTACATATTGAAGACCCCAAAGATGTGGGGTTTTGGTAGAGTTTACATAGTAGTTTTCATAGTGGCTGTACCAGATTACATTCCCACCAACAGTGTACCAGGATTCCCTTTCTCCTCATCCTTGCCAACATTTATTGTCTCTTGTCTTTCTGAGAGTATCTATTCTAACAGGTGTGAGGTGGTATCTCATTGTGATTCTGATTTGCATTTCCTTGATGATGAGTGATGCTGAGCACCTTTGTTAGAATAAATTAAACACTGTTAGAACTAAACCTAAACACTGTTAGAACTAATAAATGAATTCACTAAAGTTGCAGGATACAAAGTCAAGGTACAAAAACCAGATGTGCATTCTACACACTAACAGTGAACTATTAAAAAGAGAAATTAAGAAAACAATCCCATTTACAACAGCAGCAAAAATAATAAAATACGTAGGAATAAATTTAACCAAGGAAGTGAAAAACGGTATACAGAAAACTCCAAGACACTGATGAAGAGAAACTGAAGACACAAATAAACAGAAAGATACTCCATGCTTATGGATTATGAAAAATAGTTAAATGGCCAAACTATACAAGACAATCTACAAATTCAATGTAATCCCTATCATAATACCAGTGACTTTTTTCACAGAAATAGAAAAACAATCCTAAATTTGTATGGAACCCCAAAAGACCCTGAATAGCCAAAGCAATCCTGAGAAAGAACAAAGCTGGAAGCATCACGCTTTCTGATTTCAAACTATTTAACAAGGCTACAGTAATCAAAACCGTATGGTACTGGTTTGAAAACAGACACATATCAATGGAACAGTACAGAGAGCCCAGAAAAATAATCCATGCATGTATGTATGATCACTTAATTTTTTACAAAGGAACCAAGAATACACAACAGGGAAAAAGTCAGTGTCTTCAATAAATGGTGTTGAGAAAACTGGATAGCCAGATGCAAAAAACGAAGGTAGACCATCTTAACACCATACACAAAAATCAGCTCAAAACGGATTAAAGACTATCCTAATCCCTGAAACTGCATAACTCTTAGAAGCAAACATAAGAATAGGCAGTAAGGTGTTTGACATCAGTCTTGGCAATGATATTTTGTATCTGACACCAAAGGCAACAGAAGTGAAACAATAATGAGTAAATAAACTGGAATTACATCAAACTAAAAAGCTTCTGCATAGCAAAGGAAACCATCAACTAAATAAAAAGGCAACCTATGGGAAAAAATATCTGCAAACCACAAAACAGGGCTAATATCCAAAATATACAAGCAATTCATACAACACAACAGCAAAAAAATAATAATAACCCAATTTAAAAATGGGCAGAGTATCTTAGACATTTTTCCAAACAAGATATACAAATGGCCAACGGGTACATGAAAAGTTGTTCAACATTTATTTATTTACACCCAGAAATATTATTCAGCCTTTAAAAAGAAGGAAATTCTATTATTTGTGACAACATGAATGTACCTGGAGGGCATTATCCTACATGAAGTGAAATAAATCAAAGACAAATACTGTATATGGTATCACTTATATGTAGAATCTTAAAAAGAAGTCAAATTCAAAGAAATGTAAGTACAAAAGTGATTGCTGGGAGTTAGGGGATAGGGAGAGGTTGGTAAAAGGGTACTATAAGATGACTAAGTTCTGAGGATCTAATATGTAACACAATGACTACAGTAGATAACACTGTATTGTATAACTGAAATTTGCTAAAAGCTTAAATGTTCTCACCCCCCCTAAAAATATATACATATATATACACACACACTATTAAAAACATGTGTGAGGTGGTAACTAGATGGGAGGAATCTTTTCACAATATATAAATATATCCAATCATCATGATGTTTATTTTAAGTATCTTTCTATTTCATTTGTCAATTATACCTCAAGCTGAGAAAGAAAAGAGAATGCAGTGAACTCAATAAAGCGTTAACATTAAAATAAAAACTACTCATAGTTAGCATAACTAGGAATTTTGAAAATGAAAAAATTGGAGGAATAGCAATTTCAATATCCTAAATAATACAGTTAATGAGCTTTCTCAGTGTTTGGATAATTCTGCCCAAATAACTCCTGATTAAATAATGAAACCATTTAACAGACTTTTTAAAAGAGGGTACACTGTTTAAGAAACAGAAGAAAGAGGGAAGCAATCAGGAAATTAGAGTAGCATGGAGAGGTCCAAAGTCTAAGTGACCAGAGTTCAAAGAAAATAGAAGAAAATGGAGAAGAAATCAACAATTACTTTAAATCAAAAACATTTCGCAAAACAAAAAATAAGAAGAATTGGCAAAGTGTGGAGAAACTGGAACCTCTGTGCATTGCTAGTGGGCATGTAAAATGATGCAGCCACTGCTGGAAAACAGTCGCTCAAAACATTAAACACTGAATTATGGTAAAATCCAATAATGCCACTCCTAGTATATACCCCAAAGAATTGACAACAGATGCTTGAATACCAGTGTTCATAGCAGCATGATGATTCACAATGGTAGGATAATGGAAATAACCCAAATGTCTATGAACAGGTGGATGGATAAATAAAACATGGTATGTGTATATATTTCCCCTCTGGAGAGTAGGAAATACAGGAGAGCACACACACATATACATATAAAATATTATTCGGCCTCCAAAAGAAAGAAATTCTGACATGCTACAGAAATATATGAACCTTGAAAACATCACACTAAGTGAAATAAACCAGATACAAAATAAAAAATATTGTATGATTCCACTTGTATGAATTATCTAGAACACTTCATTCAGGGACTGGGAGGAGAGAATAGGGAGTATTTGTTTACTGGGCACAGAATTTCTGTTTGAGATGATGAAAGGTTCTAGAAATGGACAGTGGCAATGGCTGCACTACATTGTCAATGTGCTTACCACCACTGAACTGTCCATTTAAAAATGGTTTTATGAGACTTCCGGGAAGATGGCGGTGTGAGCAGGGCGGCAGAAATCTCCTCGCAACACTATATTTATCTACGAAAACACAGCAAATACATCTATCCCTAAAAGAGAGACGAGAATACACAGGAAAGCACACAGCGTGCAGCTACACCCGAGAGGACACGTCACCCCAAGAGGCGGGTAAGATACGGAGCCGCGACCCGGCGGGACCCGAGCACTCCCCCACCCCAGTACCGACAGGAGGAGAGGATTCAGAGCCAGGAGCGAGTGGAACTACACCCCGTGAAATAGCCAGCCCCAGTGATCTGCGCGGGGAGCGCTGACCCACATTGCGCAGTGCAGCGGGGATTGGAGAGACAGAGGGGCAGGATCTGAGCTGGGAACACGCCAGGGTGCTTGCACCCGGCTCCCGGGAAGGAAAAAAAAAAAGTGCACGCTTTCTTCAGTGGTCTTAAAGAGACAGGAGCCCAGCGGAGGAGCCAGATCACCCCAGCACACTCAGCCCAGCAGGCTGGGAGTCCTGGGGAGTTTCAGACGCCTTAGCTGGTGACTGAGGAAGTGTAGCCATACTTACACTTCTCACTGAGATCAACAGCCTCCTATTCGTTCCCACCCCTGCCAGAGTGATAAGGGCCCTGCAGAGCAGCACAGCCACAGCTGTGGAATAGTGGGGCAATAGCGCGACCTACAGCAGTCCCACAGAATCTACGTCCGGTGGGCATTTTTTTTGTTTTTGTTTTGTTTTGTTTTTTGTTTTGCTTTTGTTTTTTTTCTTTCTTTCTTTCTTCTTTTTTTCCTTCTCTTTTTAAAGTCTTAAAGAGCCCAGCTGACATACGTGGCAACTATCAGTGACCAATTATATAGCCATGAAAAGACAGAGGAATATGGTTCAGACCAAAATCAACCAGACAATCCCAGAGAGGGAGTCTGAAGGGATGGAAATGCACAGCCTCCCTGAAAAAGAATTCAGAATAAAAGTCATAACCATGCTGATGGACCTACAGAGAAATGTGCAAGAGCTGAGGGAGGAAGTGAGGGAACTGAGGAAAGACAATGCAGAAATCAGACAAGCGATCGATGGGCTTAACAGCAGAATGGATGAGATGCAAGAGACTGTTAATGGAATAGAAAACAGAGGAGTACTGAGCAGCTGAGGCAGAGAGAGATAAAAGGATTTCTAGGAATGAAAGAATATTAAGAGAACTGTGTGACCAATCCAAACGGAACAATATTCGCATTATAGGAGGACCAGAGGAAGAAGAGAGAGATAAAGGGATAGAAAGTGTCTTTGAAGAAATAATTGCTGAAAACTTTCCCTCACTGGGGAAGGAAGTAGTCTCGCAGTCCACCAAATCTCATAGGTCTCCCAACACAAGGGACCCAAGGAAGACAACACCAAGACACATAATAATTAAGATGGCAAAGGTCAAAGATAAAGACAGGGTATTAAAGGCAGCTAGAGAGAGAAAAAACATCACCTACAAAGGAAAACCCATCAGACTATCATCAGACTTCTCAACAGAAACCTTACAGGCCAGAAGAGAATGGCATGATATATTTAACGTTATGAAACAGAAGGGCCTCGAACCAAGAATATTGTATCCAGCACGATTATCATTTAAATATGATGGAGGGATTAAACAATTTCCAGACAAACGAAAGTTGAGAGAGTTTGCCTCTCATAAACCACCACTACAGGATATCTTAAATGGACTGCTCTAGATGGAAGCACACCTAAGGCTAAAAAGATGTCACCAGAGAAAATAAAATCATAGCAAAGAAAGCAGACCATCCAAATACTAACTAAAGGCAAAGAATAAAACACCTATTATAGAAAGAATGGAGGAAGAGGAATAAGAAGGGAGAGAAATAAAGAAACATCAGACTGTTTTTACAATAACTTAACAAGAAAGTTAAGTTAGATTGTTAGATAGTAAAGAAGCAACCCTTGAACCCTTGGTAACCACGAATGTAAAGCCAGCAATGGCAATAAGTACATACCTATCAATAATCACCCTAAATGTAAATGGACTGAATGCACCAATCAAAAGACACAGAGTAACAGAATGGATAAAAAAGCAAGACCCATCTATATGCTGCCTACAAGAAACTCACCTCAAAAACAAAGATATACACAGACTAAAAGTGAAGGGGTGGCAAAAGATATTTCATGCAAACAACAAAGAGAAAAAAGCAGGTGTTACAGTACTTGTATCAGACAAAATAAGACTTCAAAACGAATAAAGTAGCAAAAGATAAAGAAGGACATTACATAATGATAAAGGGGTAAGTCCAACAAGAAGATATAACCATTATAAATATATATGCACCCAACACAGGAGCGCCAGCATATGTGAGACAAATACTAACAGAATTAAAGGAGGAAATAGACAGCAATGCATTCATCTTAGACTTCAACACACCACTCACTCCAGAGGACAGATCAACCAGACAGAAAATAAGTAAATATACAGAGGCACTGAACACACTAGAACAGATGGACCTAACAGACATCTACAGAACTCTACACCCAAAAGCAACAGGATACACATTCTTCTCAAGTGCACATGGAATATTTTCCAGAATAGACCACATACTAGGCCACAAAAAGAACTTCAGTAATTTCAAAAATATTGAAATCCTACCAACCAACTTCTCAGATCACCACGAAGGTATAAAACTAAAAATAAATTTTAGAAAGAAATCAAAAAGGCTCACAAATACATGGAGACTTAACAACACTCTCCTAATTAATCAATGGGTTAACGATCAAATCAAAACAGAAATCAAAGAATATATGGAGACTAATGACAACAACAACACAAAGCCACAACTTCTGTGGGACGCAGCAAAGGCAGTTCTAAGAGGAAAGTATATTGCAATCCAGGCCTATTTAAAGAAGGAAGAACATTCCCAAATGAATAGTCTAAAGACACAATTACTGAAATTGGAAAAAGAAGAACAAATGAGGCCCAAAGTCACCAGAAGGAGAGACATAATAAGATCAGAGAAGAAATAAATAAAATTGAGAAGAATAAAACAATAGAAAAAAAATCAATGAAACCAAGAGCTCGTTCTTTGAAAAAATAAACAAAATAGATAAACCCCTAGCCAGACTCATTAAGAGAAAAAGAGAATCTACACACATAAACAGAATCAGAAATGAGAAAGGAAAAATCACGATGGACCCCACAGAAATACAAAGAATCATAAGAGAATATTATGAAAATCTATATGCTAACTGGCTGGAAAACCTAGAAGAAATGGACAACTTCTTAGAAAAATACAACCTTCCAAGACTGACCAAGCAAGAAACAGAAAAACTAAACAGACCAATCACCAGTGACGAAATCGATTTGGTAATCAAAAAACTACCCAAGAACAAAACCCCTGGGCCTGATGGATTCACCTCTGAATTCTACCAGACATATAGAGAAGAAATAACACCGATTCTCCTTAAAGTTTTCCAAAAAATAGAAGAGGAGGGAATACTTCCAATCTCATTCTATGAAGCCAGCATCACTCTAATACCAAAACCAGGCAAAGACCTCACCAAAAAAGAAAATTACAGACCAATATCCCTGATGAATGTAGATGCAAAAATACTCAACAAATATTAGCAAACCGAATTCAGATATACATCAAGAGAATCATACACTACGATCAAGTGGGATTCATCCCAGGGATGCAAGGATGGTACAACATTCGAAAATCCATCAACATCATCCACCACATCAACAAAAAGAAGAACAAAAAACACATGATCATCTCCATAGATGCTGAAAAAGCATTTGACAAAATTCAGCATCGATTCCTGATTAAAACTCTCAACAAAATGGGTATAGAGGGCAAGTACCTCAACATCATCAAGGCTATATATGACAAACCCACAGCTAACATCATACTTAATGGCGAGACGCTGAAAGCTTTTCATCTAAGATCGGGAACAAGACAGGGATGCCCACTCTCTCCACTGTTATTCAACATAGTACTGGAGGTCCTAGCCACAGCAATCAGACAAAACAAAGACATACAAGGCATCCAGATTGGTAAAGAAGAAGTCAAATTGTCACTATTTGCAGATGACATGATACTGTACACAAAAAACCCTAAAGATTCCATTCCAAAACTACTAGAACTAATATCTGAATTCAGCAAAGTTGCAGGATACAAAATTAACACACAGAAATCTGTTGCTTTCCTATACATTAATGATGAACTAACAGAAAGAAATCAGAAAAACAATTCCATTCACAATTGCATCAAAAAGAATAAAATACCTAGGAATAAACCTAGCGAAGGAAGTGAAAGACCTGTACTCTGAAAACTACAAGACACTCATAAGAGAAATTCAAGAGGACACTAACAAATGGAAATGCATCCCATGCTCTTGGCTAGGAAGAATAAATATTGTCAAAAAGGCTATACTACCTAAAGCAATCTACAGATTCAATGCAATCCCTATCAAACTACCAACAGCTTTCTTCAATGAACTGGAACAAATAATTCTAAAATTCATATGGAACCACAAAAGACCCCGAAATAGCCAAATCAATCCTGAGAAGGAGGAATAAAACTGGGGGAATTACGCTCCCTGACTTCAAGCTCTACTACAAAGCCACAGTAATCAAGACAATTTCGCACAAAAACAGACCCACAGACCAGTGGAACAGAATAGAAAATCCAAACATTAACCCAAAGATATACAGTCAATTAATATTTGATAAAAGTGCCTTGGATATACAATGGGAAGATGACAGCCTCTTCAGCAGCTGGTGTTGGAAAAACTGGACAGCTACATGTAAGAGAATGAAACTGGACTACTGTCTAGCCCCATACACAAAGGTAAACTCAAGGTGGATCAAATACCTGAATGTAAGTCATGAAACCATAAAACTCTTAGAAGAAAACATAGGCAAAAATCACTTGGACATAAACATAAGCAACTTCTTCATGAACATATCTCCCCGGGCAAGGGAAACAAAAGCAAAAATGAACAAGTGGAACTATATCAAGCTGAAAAGCTTCTGTACAGCAAAAGACACCATCAGTAGAAAAAGACATCCTACAGTATGGGAGAATATATTCATAAAAAACATATCTGATAAAGGGTTGACATCCAAAATATATGAAGAACTCACACACCTTAACAAACAGAAAGCAAATAATCCAATTAAGAAATGGGCAGAGGACATGAATAGACACTTCTCCAAAGAAGAAATTCAGGTGGCCAACAGGCACATGAAAAGATGCTCCACATCGCTAATCATCAGAGAAATGCAGATTAAAACCACAATGAGATATCACCTCACACCAGTGAGGATGGCCAACATCCAAAACACAAACAACAACAAATGTTGGCGAGGATGTGGAGAAAACGGAACCCTCCTACACTGCTGGTGGGACTGCAAATTAGTTCAACCATTGTGGAAAGCAGTATGGAGGTTCCTCAAAAAACTCAAAATAGAAATACCATTTGACCCAGGAATTCCACTCCTAGGAATTTACCCTAAGAATGCAGCAGCCCAATTTGAAAAGGACAGATGCACCCCTATGTTTATTGCAGCACTATTTACAATAGCCAAGAAATGGAAGCAACCTAAGTGTCCATCAGTAGATGAATGGATAAAGAAGATGTGGTACATATACACCATGGAATATTTTCAGCCATAAGAAGAAAACAAATCCTACCATTTGCAACAAGATGGATGGAGCTAGAGGGTATTTATGCTCAGTGAAATAAGCCAAGCCGAAAAAGACAAGTATCAAATGATTTCACTCATATGTGGAGTATAAGAACAAAGAAAAAATACTGAAGGAACAAAACAGCAGCAGACTCACAGAACCCAAGAACGGACTAATAGTTACCAAAGGGAAAGGGACTGGGGAAAATGGGTGGGAAAGGAGGGATAAGAGGGAAAAAGGGGCATTACGATTAGCAGATGTAATGTTGGGGGGGCACGGGGAGGGCAGTACAACTCAGAGAAGACAAGTAGTGATTCTATAGCATCTCACTACGCTGATGGACAATGACTGTAATGGGGTTGGTGGGGGGGACCTGATGAAGGGGTAGTTTAATAACCGTAATACTGCACATATAATTGTAGATTAATGATAATAAAATAAATTATATTAAAAAAAATCAAAGTGAAAATCTGGGGAAAGATGTGCCATATTGGAAACACTAACTTAAAAAGCTGGAGAGGTTCTAGTTACAGCAGACAGAGTAGAATTCAGGACAAACACTATTATGAGGGGTAAGTATGAATGTTGGGGGGTGGGATTGAAGGAAGGTGGCGAAAAGGTACAAACTTCCATTTATAAGATAAATGAGTGCTGGGGATGTAATGCACAGCATGGTGACTGTAGCTAACACTGCCGTGTGGTTTAGACGGATATTATTAAGAGAGTAGTTCCTAAGACTCCTCATTGCATGCAGAATTGTTTTTTTCTTTTCTTTTTGTTGCATCTATATGAGATAATGTATGTGAACAAAACCTATTGTGTAATCATTTCACAATGTATGTAAATCAAAACATCATGCAGTATGCATCAAACTTATACAGTACTGTATGTCATTATTTCTCAATAAAACTGGGGAAAAAATGAATGCTACATTAAAATTAATAAATAAATAAAATAAATAAAAATAAAAATGTTTTTATGTTGTCATATCACAATAAAGCTGGGAAAAAATGGTTAAAATGGCAAATTTTATATTATGTATGTTTTACCACATTAAAAATAAATTAATTTTTAAAAATTTAAATTGCCAGAATTATAGAATACTACTTTTCCAATTAAGAACTCAAAAGGGTTATTGAATGGTTAACACAAGGGTTAGCAAACAGACCCAAGAGCAAGGCACATGACAGTAAAACTGCACCATTCTAGAATCAAAGAGAAGATCCCACAGAATTCCAGATATAACACAGAAAGAGGGCTTCAGTCTTATCAATGTTGTATTAAGAAAGCAACAGAAAAATGTCTTCAAAATTCACAGGTAATTCTTTTAGACCTAGAATTTTATACCCCACCTACTAATTTAAGTAAGTGGGCAGAATAAACACACTTTCAGATGTGGAAACTACCAAGACAAACCTATTTGCTAGTATGCTTTCTCTCATTTCACCAAAACAATGAAGTAAACCAAGAAAGAGCACGGCACAGTATCTAGCAACTTGAAGACTAGACAGGAAAGTGAAATTTCAAGATGATGATGAAGGCAGATCCCAAGAAGGTAGGATTAAGGTGGGTGTGAAGAGCAACCAGTACAGAATGGAGCAGTTAAGACTTAACAAGAGATTTTTTTTATAATCATACAATTCACAGAAGACCTATAATAGCTCAATATATTGCAGTGACATCTAAACAACTGAAGTTTTGGGCTGAATGAGTCATAAATACGTAGAAAAATTAAATGAAAAATAGGATTATATTGGAGAAATTGGGCAATGAAGTAAGAAGTATATGTATGCAGTGAAAAGTAAAAGAAACTATACCTTTGCTGTCCTAGTAAGATAACAATAATTCCAAAAACTAAAAAAGAAAGCACCATTTTATGACTAACACAGAAATAGGAAGGTAAACACCCACAAAAAAAAAAAACAACAAATTTTAAAGTGGTTGTGCCTGTGAAGTAGGAAATACAGGAAACACACAGCAAAAGTTTTTGACACATTTGTTCTATTAGTAAACTCACCAAATCTTGGGCATGTAAATAAAACTTTGATGAAAATAAGAACATGGTAAAAAAATAAACTATTTAAAAAAAAATTGACTTGAAGATTAAAAATGGCGGCATGAGAGGTGAGCCAGAGATCTCCTCCCAAAATCACATATAATATGAAAATACAGTTAATACAACTAATCCTAAAAGAGCAACAGGACAGAAGGCTCCACCGGACTGCATACACCTGGAGAAAAGAACAGACCTCACGAACAGGGTAAGTACCAAATCCGTGATCCAACCAGACCCAAGCCCTTCCCCCACCCGGCTCACCGGCAGGAGGAAGCGAAATGGAGCGGGAAGGGAGTGGAAGTGTAGCACTACTGAACAACCAGCCCTGGAGATCTGCTCTGGGAACATGAACCTACATTGCATGGTGCACTGGAGATTTGTGGGGTTGGAAAGCTAAGACAGGCAGAATACTTGGAGAGACTGAGATTCTAGTCACTCAAAGGAAACAGGAATCCATATCCAGCTACTCCAGGACAAAAGGCAGGCAGGCAGTCTGAGAGACTTTCTAACAGCAAAAAGGCTGCTAAAGGGGGAAGGATTGCACAGAGCTTGTTGCTCATGAGAAACGATAGGTGGATAAAATTATCCAGGCACACTCTGCCCAGCAGGTTGGGAACTTTCAGGAGCTTCAGGCCCTTCATCCCCCTGGCTGGCTATGCAGATCTGAGGACCCCCACCGTGATACACAGCCTGCTGCGCCTTCCTCCCTGATCACCAGCACCGACTAGCAAACCTGCAGTCCCTGCCCTTGCATCAGGCCAGCCAGAGGAGACCCCACTTACGGCAGCTACTAACCCAAAGCACAGAGGCTTACACCTGTATGCTCAGCCCACTGGTTCTGACAGCGGAGACTGGCACAACAGTGGGGAAGAAGGAAACAGTTTTTTCCTCCCCCCAGGCACCAGCACCACTCCACAGCGACCCCCGACATCGCTCGAGGGCTAAGCAGCTCCAGAGAGTAGAGCTTCTCTGAGCACTAGAGGGCGCCACATACAAATATAAAATGTCAAAGGAACCTGGTTCAAACCAAAATCCCCCAAACTCCAGAAAAAGGGTCAAGTGAAATTAAACTCCTCAATCTTCCTGAAGGAGATTTCAAAATAAAAATCATAAACATTATCATGGAGGTACAGAAAAATATTCAAGACCTCAGGGATGAATTTAGGATGGAGATTCAACCATTAAGAAATTCAGTACTTAAAATGAAAAATACAATGGAGGAATTTAAAAGCAGATTAGATGTAGCAGAAGAGACAGTAAATAGAATAGAAATTAGAGAAGAGGATACAAAGAAGCTGAGGCACAGAGAGAAAAAAGGATCTCTAGGAATGAAAGGGTATTGAGAGAACTGTGTGACCAATACAAATGGAACAATATTTGCATTATAGGGGTACCAGAAGAAGAGAGAGAAAAATGGTTAGAAAGTGTCGTTGAAGAGGTAAATGCTGAAAACCTTCCCAATCTGGGGAAGGAGATAGTCTCTCAAGACATGGAGGTGCACTGATCTCCCAACACAAGGGACCCAAGGAAGACACCACCAAGACATATAATAATTACAAAGATCAAGGATAAGGACAGACTTTTAAAAGCAGCCAGAGAGAGAAAAACAATCACATACAAAGGAAAACCCATCAGGCTATCATCAGACTTCTCAACAGAAACCTTACAGGCCAGAAGGGAGTGGCATGATTTATTTAATGCAATGAAACAAAACGGCCTACCTGGAAAGATTATAATTTAAACTTGAAGGAGGGATTAAACAATTTCCAGATAAGCAAAAGCCAAGAGAATTTACCTCCCACAGTCTCTACAGAACATTTTGGAGGGAATGCTATAGATGGAAGTGTTCCTAAGACTAAACAGCTGTCACCAGAGGAAATAAAACCACAGTAAAGTAAGTAGAACAATTAATTACTAAGCAGATGTAAAATCAAAGCAACAACCCCCCAATGTCAGTCAAGGGATAGACAAAAAGTATAGAATATGATACCTGATATATAAAGAATGGAGGAGGAAGAAAAAGGAGAAAAAAAAAAGAGCCTTCAGATTGTGTTTGTAATAGCATACTGAGTTAAATTAGGCTATTAGGCAGTAAGGGAATTACCCATGAATCTTTCATAACCATGAATTTAAAGCCTGCAATGGCAATAAGCAGCATACCTACCAATAATCACCCTAAATGTAAATGGTCTAAAGGTACCAATCAAAAGACACAGAATCACTGAATGGATAAAAAAAACAAGACCCGTCTATATTCTGCCTACAAGAGACTCACTTCAAAACCAAAGACATACACAGACTAAAAGTGAAGGGATGGAAAAAGACACTTCATGCAACTAGTAGAGAGAAAAAAGCAGGAGTTGCAGTACTTCTATGAGACAAACTAGACTTCAAAACAAATAGTCACAAGAGAAAAGAAGGACATTACATAATGATGAAGGGGTCAGTTCAAAAAGAGAATATAACCACTATAAATATCTATGCATCCAACACAGGAGCACCTACACATGTGAAACAAATACTAACAGAATTAAAGGTGACAGAGAAAGCAATGCATTCAGTTTAGGAGACTTCGACACACCACTCACTCCAAAGGATAGATCAACCAGACAGAAAATAAGTACGGAGACAGAGGCACTGAACAACACATTAGAACAGATGAAACTAATGAACATCTACAGAACGCTTCACCCAAAAGCAGCAGGATACCCACATTTTCTCAAGTGCACATGAACATTTCCAGAATATATCATATACCAGGCCACAAAAGAGCTGAAATTCAAAAAGACTGAAATCCAAAAAGTAAATCCAAAAAGACTGAAATTGTACCAACCAGCTTCTCAGACCACAAAGGTATGAAACTAGAAATAAACAAAAAAGCACACAAACACATGGAGGCTTAACAACATGTTCCTAAATAACCAATGGATCAAATGACCAAATAAAAACAGAGATCGAGCAATATATGCAGACAAATGACAACAATAATTCAATACAGGCCTACCACAGGAAAGAACAAGAATCCGTCTGAACAGTCTACACTCACTATTCATGAGACTAGAAAAAGAAGAACAAATGAGGCCCAAAGTCAGTAGAAGAAGGGACATAATAAAGATTAGAGCAGAAATAAATAAATTGAGAAGAATAAAATAGAAAGATTCAAAGAAAGCAGGAGTTGGTTCTTTGAGAAAATAAACAAAATAGATCAACTCCTAGCCAGACTTACCAAGAAAAAAGAGAGTCTACACACATAACAGAATCAGAAATGAGAATGGAAAAATCACTATGGACACAACAGAAATAAAATTATTAGAGAATACTATGAAAAATTATATGCTAACAAACTGGATAACTGAGAAGAAATGGGACAACTTTCTGGAAAAATATAACCTTCCAAACCAGACCCAGGAAGAAAGAGAAAATCTAAACTGACCAATTACCAGCAATGAAATTGAATCAGTAATCAAAAAACCACCCAAGAACAAAACCCCTAGACCAGATGGACTCACCTCTGAATTCTACCAGACATATAGAGAAGAAATAACACCCATTCTCCTTAAAGTTTTCCAAAATATAGAAGAGGAGGGAATACTTCCAAACTCATTCTATGAAGCCAGCATCACTCTAATACCAAAACCGGGCAAAGACCTCACCAAAAAGAAAATTACA
Organism: Smutsia gigantea; assembly: GCA_032199065.1. NCBI lineage: Eukaryota > Metazoa > Chordata > Mammalia > Pholidota > Manidae > Smutsia > Smutsia gigantea. The sequence goes on along the minus strand of JAVSCE010000273.1, from coordinate 936 downwards.
GACCAATATCCCTGATGAACGTAGATGCAAAAATACTCAACAAAATATAAGCAAACCGAATTCAAAAATACATCAAGAGGATCATACACCATGATCAAGTGGGATTCATCCCAGGGATGCAAGGATGGTACAACATTCGAAAATCCATCAACATCATCCACCACATCAATAAAAAGAAGAACAAAAACCACATGATCATCTCCATAGATGCTGAAAAAGCATTTGACAAAATTCAGCACCCATTCATGATTAAAACTCTCAACAAAATGGGTATAGACGGCAAGTACCTCAACATCATCAAGGCCATATATGACAAACTCACAGCTAACAACTTACTTAACAGCGAGAAGCTAAAAGCTTTTCATCTAAGATCAGGAACAAGACAGGGATGCCCACTATCTTCCACTGTTATTCAACATAGTACTGGAGGTCCTAGCCACAGCAATCAGACAAAACAAAGACATACAAGGCATCCAGATTGGTAAAGAAGAAGTCAAATTGTCACTATTTGCAGATGACATGATATTGTACATAAAAAACCCTAAAGACTCCACTCCAAAACTACTAGAACTAATATCTGAATTCAGCAAAGATGCAGGATACAAAATTAACACACAGAAATCTGTTGCTTTCCTATACACTAACAATGAACTAACAGAAAGAGAAATCAGAAAAACAATTCCATTCACAATTGCATCAAAAAGAATAAAATACCTAGGAATATACCTAGCGAAGGAAGTGAAAGACCTGTACTCTGAAAACTACAAGACACTCCTAGGAGAAATTAAAGAGGACACTAACAAATGGAAACTCATCTCATGCTCTTGGCTAGGAAGAATAAATATTGTCAAAATGGCTATACTACCTAAAGCAATATACAGATTCAATGCAATCCCTATCAAAATACCAACAGCTTTCTTCAATGAACTCAAACAA
>JAVSCE010000272.1:0-73759 GCA_032199065.1 Smutsia gigantea | reverse complement strand
AGATATACACAGACTAAAAGTGAAGGGATGGAAAAAGATATTTCATGCAAACAACAAGGAGAAAAAAAGCAGGTGTTGCAGTACTTGTATCAGACAAAATAGACTTCAAAACAAAGAAAGTAGCAAAAGATAAAGAAGGACATTACATAATGATAAAGGGGTCAGTCCAACAAGAGGATATAACCATTATAAATATATATGCACCCAACACAGGAATGCCAGCATATGTGAAACAAATACTAACAGAATTAAAGGAGGAAATAGACAGCAATGCACTCATTTTAGGAGACTTCAACACACCACTCACTCCAAAGGACAGATCAACCAGACAGAAAATAAGTAAAGACACAGAGGCACTGAACAACACACTAGAACACATGAACCTAACAGACATCTACAGAACTCTACACCCAAAAGCAACAGGATACACATTCTTCTCAAGTGCACATGGAACATTTTCAGAATAGACCACATACTAGGCCACAAAAAGAACCTCAGTAATTTCAAAAATATTGAAATCCTACCAACCAAATTCTCAGATCACAAAGGTATAAAACTAGAAATAAATTTTAGAAAGAAATCAAAAAGGCTCACAAATACATGGAGACTTAACAACACTCTCCTAATTAATCAATGGGTTAACGACCAAATCAAAACAGAAATCAAAGAATTTATGGAGACTAATGACAACAACAACACAAAGCCACAACTTCTGTGGGATGCAGCAAAGGCAGTTCTAAGAGGAAAGTATATTGCAATCCAGGCCTATTTAAAGAAGGAAGAGCATTCCCAAATGAATAGTCTAAAGACACAATTACTGAAATTGGAAAAAGAAGAACAAATGAGGCCCAAAGTCACCAGAAGGAGGGACATAATAAAGATTAGAGAAGAAATAAATAAAATTGAGAAGAATAAAACAATAGAAAAAATCAATAAAACCAAGAGCTGGTTCTTTGAAAAAAATAAACAAAATAGATAAACCCCTAGCCAGACTCATTAAGAGAAAAAGAATCTACACACATAAACAGAATCAGAAATGAGAAAGGAAAAATAACGACAGACCCCACAGAAATACAAAGAATTATAAGAGAATATTATGAGAATCTATATGCTAACAAGCTGGAAAACATAGAAGAAATGGACAACTTCTTAGAAAAATACAACCTTCCAAGACTGACCAGCAAGAAACAGAAAAACTAAACAGACCAATCACCAGCGACGAAATCGAATTGGTAATCAAAAAACTACCCAAGAACAAAACCCCTGGGCTGATGGATTCACCTCTGAATTCTACCAGACATATAGAGAAGAAATAACACCGATTCTCCTTAAAGTTTTCCAAAAAATAGAAGAGGAGGGAATACTTCCAAACTCATTCTATGAAGCCAGCATCACTCTAATACCAAAACCGGGAAAGACCTCACCAAAAAAGAAAACTACAGACCAATATCCCTGATGAACGTAGATGCAAAAATACTCAACAAAATATTAGCAAACCGAATTCAAAAATACATCAAGAGGATCATACACCATGATCAAGTGGGATTCATCCCAGGGATGCAAGGATGGTACAACGTTCGAAAATCCATCAACATCATCCACCACATCAACAAAACGAAGAACAAAAACCATATGATCATCTCCATAGATGCTGAAAAAGCATTTGACAAAATTCAGCATCCATTCCTGATTAAAACTCTCAACAAAATGGGTATAGAGGGCAAGTACCTCAACATCATAAAGGCTATATATGACAAACCCACAACTAACATCATACTTAACGGCGAGACGCTGAAAGCTTTTCATCTAAGATCAGGAACAAGACACGGATGCCCACTCTCTCCACTGTTATTCAACATAGTACTGGAGGTCCTAGCCACAGCAATCAGACAAAACAAAGACATACAAGGCATCCAGATTGGTAAAGAAGAAGTCAAATTGTCACTATTTGCAGATGACATGATACTGTACATAAAAAACCCCAAAGATTCCATTCCAAAGCTACTAGAACTAATATCTGAATTCAGCAAAGTTGCAGGATACAAAATTAACACACAGAAATCTGTTGCTTTCCTATACACTAATGACAAACTAGTAGAAAGAGAAATCAGGAAAACAATTCCATTTACAATTGCATCAAAAAGAATAAAATACCTAGGAATAAACCTAACGAAGGAAGTGAAAGACCTGTACTCTGAAAACTACAAGACACTCCTAAGAGAAATTAAAGAGGACACTAACAAATGGAAATGCATCCCATGCTCTTGGCTAGGAAGAATCAATATTGTCAAAATGGCTATACTACCTAAAGCAGTCTACAGATTCAATGCAATCCCTATCAAACTACCAACAGCTTTCTTCAATGAACTGGAACAAATAATTCTAAAATTCATATGGAACCACAAAAGACCCCGAATAGCCAAAGCAATCCTGAGAAGGAGGAATAAAACAGGGGGAATTACACTCCCTGACTTCAAGCTCTACTACAAAGCCACAGTAATCAAGACAATTTGGTATTGGCACAAAAACAGACCCACAGACCAGTGGAACAGAATAGAAAATCCAAACATTAACCCAAACATATACAGTCAATTAATATTTGATAAAAGTGCCTTGGATATACAATGGGGAGATGACAGCCTCTTCAGCAGCTGGTGTTGGAAAAACTGGACAGCTACATGTAAGAGAATGAAACTGGACTACTGTCTAGCCCCATACACAAAGGTAAACTCAAGGTGGATCAAAGACCTGAATGTAAGTCATGAAACCATAAAACTCTAAGAAAAAAACATAGGCAAAAATCTCTTGGACATAAACATGAGCAACTTCTTCATGAACATATCTCCCGGGCAAGGGAAACAAAAGCAAAAATGAACAAGTGGGACTATATCAAGCTGAAAAGCTTCTGTACAGCAAAGGACACCATCAGTAGAACAAAAAGACATCCTACAGTATGGGAGAATATATTCATAAAAAACGTATCTGATAAAGGGTTGACATCCAAAATATATAAAGAACTCATGCACCTTAACAAACAGAAAGCAAATAATCCAATTAAGAAATGGGCAGAGGACATGAATAGACACTTCTCCAAAGAAGAAATTCAGATGGCCAACAGGCACATGAAAAGATGCTCCACATCGCTAATCATCAGAGAAATGCAGATTAAAACCACAATGAGATATCACCTCACACCAGTGAGGATGGCCAACATCCAAAACACAAACAACAACAAATGTTGGCGAGGATGTGGAGAAAAGGGAACCCTCCTACACTGCTGGTGGGACTGCAAATTAGTTCAACCATTGTGGAAAGCAGTATGGAGGTTCCTCAAAAAACTCAAAATAGAAATACCATTTGACCCAGGAATTCCACTCCTAGGAATTTACCCTAAGAATGCAGCAGCCCAATTTGAAAAGGACAGATGCACCCCTATGTTTATTGCAGCACTATTTACAATAGCCAAGAAATGGAAGCAACCTAAGTGTCCATCAGTAGATGAATGGATAAAGAAGAGGTGGTACATATACACAATGGAATATTATTCAGCCATAAGAAGAAAACAAATCCTACCATTTGCAACAACATGGATGGAGCTAGAGGGTATTATGCTCAGTGAAATAAGCCAAGCCGAAAAAGACAAGTATCAAATGATTTCACTCATATGTGGAGTATAAGAACAAAGAAAAAATACTGAAGGAACAAAACAGCAGCAGACTCACAGAACCCAAGAACGGACTAATAGTTACCAAAGGGAAAGGGACTGGGGAAAATGGGCGGGAAGGGAGGGATAAGAGGGAAAAAGGGGCATTACGATTAGCAGATGTAATGTTGGGGGGGCACGGGGAGGGCAGTACAACTCAGAGAAGACAAGTAGTGATTGTATAGCATCTCACTACGCTGAAGGACAGTGACTGTAATGGGGTTGGTGGGGGGGACCTGATGAAGGGGTAGTTTAATAATCGTAATATTGCACATGTAACTGTAAATTAATGATAATAAAATAAATTATATTAGAAAAAACATGACAGAGTGGATTCCCCAGTTCAAATCAGTAGTTGAAAAAATTCAGAAGGAGAAGGTTTGTGGGAGCTGGAATTTTTTGCAGCATCACATGCCAGAGCTTGTTCAGCAGTTTCCTGGTATGAGATGTTCCTTCAGGATTACCTAAGGAAATTGCCTCCTGATTCTCCATACTGGAATGATGTTAAAAAAAAAAAACACCTGAAATTGTATCTACAGCAGCAAGCCACTCTAGTAGTGCAGTAAGAAAAGTGGGGAACTTCAAGAAATTCTTAGAGAATTATGAAATGTTGACAGAAGAAGATGACATAAATTCTTCAAATGAACTAATAAAAGAAGGACAGATCCTCAAACTAGTTGCTCAGATCACACCAGCTCAAGAACACTACCTTTCCTTACTCAATAACATGTTGCTGTGCTGTGTGCCAAGATTCAGCCTGATGGGCTCCAAATTCACAGTTCGAACCAGGGTTGGCACCGAGGCAATAAAGATTGTAGAGACTCACAATGAGGAATATCGACATACTTTGCAGGTATGTGAGAAAGAAAGAACACTGAAGCTGCAAACTAGTTCTGAACAAGACAAAGAAGAATGGATGAAAGCCCTTCAAGAGACTGTGGATGCTTGCCATGAGGCATGAAACCTTCAGAAATACTATTGCAGAGAATAATGACATTCGCTCGAGATTTCTACTGCTGAGCTGGGGAAAAGAGCCCCGAGGTGGATCTGAGAAAATGAAGTAATGATATATGTGTATGAATTGCAAAGAGTCTTTCAATGCACTGACAAGAAAAAGGTATCATTGTTGGGCATGTGAACATGTGGTTTGTTGGAAGTGTTCTGATTGCAAAGCTCAATGTGAGTATGATGGTGGCAAATTGAGCCAAGTTTGTGAAGACTGTTAACAAATAATAAATGGATTCACAGACAGAGAAGAAAAGAAAAGGAATTTTGGAGATTGAATCAGCAGAAGTATCTAGAAACAGTGTGGTATGCAAATTTCTTCCATATATGGAGATGTCAAAACCTTAGCAGAGAGCTTGGTGTGTAATCCCCAAACAAGACCCTCTTGTGCTTGTACAAGTAGGTGCTCCCCGGGAGGTCAGAGCCTGGGCCACCATTCCACTTCTGGGCTATATTGTGGATGATATGCCAAGAAGTGCAGATCTGACAGACAGTTTCGAATTGTCCCAGTTCAAATCTGTTCTCAGATTTGCTGTAGACATTGAGGAGGTTAAACAGAAGTGGCTGAAAAACCCTCCTTTTGGCCATCACAGGTGAGACACCAGATGATCCTAATAGGCATCCAGGCACCTTGGATGATCATTCTGGACCTAAGAAAGATGATCATGCCAAACCTTAGAATGCTGAACTCCAAGACCAACCTCGGTGTTGGGGGAGTCTCAAGACTTACAGCCCAAGACATCCCCAGGTCTCCTTATTCACCTCTTAGCATTTTATGTTGAAAAATACAGGCTCATAAATGCACCTTTTGGGGAACTATTTTCCTATGTTTCCATACTCTTAGTGAAATAAATGTGCAGAGCCATTCTACCAATAAAAATGTGAAATAATGTGAAAAGTGGGGCATTTTTTAATAAGCTATTCTTTAAAGATATACTTCTGTCTTAAGAAACTGGGATCAATTGACTCTATAACTATCAGGTTAGGGTAGGCCACTTTCATTAAAGAAATCCTTTAATATCTTCTTTTTTACATGTAGGACTTGTAACCATTTGAAAGATATACCTCCATGTTGCCAAAATTGATCCAATGGTTAAAAAAAAATCCAGGGACAGTTTAGGCTGTTGTATTAACTTATTTAACTTAGTTTGCAAAACTCAAGTTGTGTAAATTATGTGTGTTCTTTTAAAACAAAAGAAAAAAAGGATAAATTGTTGTTCAAACATTTCACTTATTAAGAAAAGATAATACTTGTTTTTGTAGAAAACTTCTAAGAGTATCTTAAGTATATAACAAAAAAGTGTGTGTGTGGGGAGGTTTCACATATACTCTTTCTCAAGTTTAAGAAGTTCCTCTCTATGTCTAGATTGCTGAGAGTTTTTACATGAATGGGTGTTGGATTTTGACAAATGACTTTTCTGCATCAATTGATATGATCATTCAGATTTTTTTCTTTAGACTGTTGATGAGATGGAATACACTGCTTGATTTTAAATCAAACCAGCCTTGCATATCTAGAATAAATTCCACAATAAATTGATTATGCTGTATAATTTTTTTACACTATTGGATACAATTTTCTAACATTTTCCTGAGGACTTTTGCATGTATATTCATGAGAGATACTGCCCTGTACTTGGTCTTTATCTGCTTTTGGTATTATAGTAATGCTGGGCTCACAGGAGGAATTAAGAAGTATTCCCTCTGTTTCTGTTTTCTGGACAAAATTGTAAAGATGTGGTATCATTTCTTACTTAATTTTTTGTTTGGTAGAATTAAGCAGTGAAACCACCTGAGCTTAATGCTTATTTTTTTTCAAAGTCATTAATTACTGATTCAATTTTTTAAAGGGCCTATTCAACTTGTTTATCTCCCCTGGTGTGAGGTTTAGTAGTTTGTGTCTTTCTAGATTTAGTCCATTTTATTTAAGTTATCAAATTTGTGGGAATAGATTTGCTCAAAGTATTTCTATGTAATCTTTTTAATATCCATAGACTCAATTGTGATGCCTCTACTCAGTTTTGATATTGGTAATTTGTATCTTCTCTCTCCCTTTTTTTTCTTGGTTAGCCTGAGTAGAAGTTTATCAATTTTACTGATCTTTTTCAAGAACCAACTTCAGGTTTTGTGAAATTTTCTCTTTTGTTTCCTCTTTCCAATTGCATTGATTTCTACTGTGATTTTTGTTTCCTTTCTTCTACTGCTTTAAGCTTAAACTGCTCTTCCTCTACCAGTTTCCTAAGTGGAGAAACTTAAATTATCGATCTTCTAATATATGCATTTAGTGGACTATATTTCTTTCTAGTCACTGCTTTTTCTATGTTCCACAAACTTTGATAAGTTGAATATTCATTTTCATTTAATTCAAAATATTTCAAAATTTCTCTTGAGACTTGTTTTTTGGACCATGTGTGGTTTTACAGGTGTCTTTAAATCTTCAAGTGTTTGAGGGGTTTTCTACCTCTTTCTGCTATTGGCTTATAATTTAATTCCTTTGTTGTTTGAGAACATACATCTTGATTTCTACTTTATTCAATTTGTTAAGATGTGTTTTTAGACCACAGTATGGTCTATCTTGGTGAGGGTGATTATTCCACGTGATCTTGAAGAGTATGTGCTTTCTGCTATTGGTGGATGGAGTATTCCAAAAATCTCAAATAGATCAAGTTGATTGATGGTGATGGTCATGTCAATTACATTCTTACTGCTTTTCTAACTGCTGATCTCTAAGTTACTAAAAGAGGGTTGTTCATGAATCTAACTGCAATAGTGGGTTTGTCTATTTCTATTACAGTTTTATTTTTACCCTACATAATTTGATGCTGTGTGTTTAGGTAAATACATGTTAAGGATCCTTATGCCTTCTTGGAAAAATTACTCCTTTATCATATGTAGTGCTCTCTTTCTCCTTGATAATTTTTCTTGTCCTAAAGTCTTTTTTGTCTGGAAATAATATATCCATCTTTCTTTTGGTTAGCATTATCATGGTATCTTTCTCCATTCTTAACTTGAATCTTTTTATTTATGGGTTTTTTTTTTTTTACCATATATGGCTAGGGCTTTGTTGCACAGTCACTATGACAATATCTACTTTTAATTGGAGTATTTAGGCCATTCACACTGAAAACAATTATGATCGATATATTGGATTATCTATCATGTTTGTTACTGTTCTTCATTCATTGTAGTTGTTCTTTGTTTCTTCTCCCCCTTTTTCTGCCTTCTCTGGTTTTAGTTTATCATTTTATATGATTCCATCTTATCTCTTCTATTAACATACCAACTGTACTTGTTTTAAATGTAGAAGTATATTTTTTGGTGGTTGTACAATTTTTAGTAGTTTGCCTACAGGTTGCAATATACATTCTAGAGAAAATACATATAGGAGTTCTGTGAAGATGGCGGCATGAGCAGGGCTGCAGAAATCTCCTCCCCAAACTATATAAATCTATGAAAATATAGCAAATACAACTACTCTTAAATGACAGACCAGAATTTACAGCACAGCGCACAGCCTGCATCGGCACCTGAGAGGACTCGGCACCCCGCGAGGCAGGTAAGATACGGAGACACGTCCGGCGGGACCCGAGCACTCCACCACCGCAGCGCACCGGCAGGAGGACAGGATTCAGAGCCGGTAGGGAGTGGAAGAGCAGGCCCGCGAAATAACCAGCGATGGTGATCTGTGCCAGGAGCACTGACACACACCACGCGGTGCATCGGATATTGGAGAGGCAGGAGGTGCAGGTTTTGAGCTGGGAACGCGCCCAGGTCTGTGCAGCCGGCGCCCTGGGACAAGAGAAAAGCACGTGCTGTTTTTAGCGGTCTTGGAGAGGCAGGGGGGCCCAGCGAGGGAACACGATCGCCCCGGCACGCTCAGCCCAGCGGGCTGGGAGTCCTAAGGAATTTTGGAACCCTTGGCTGGCGAATGGGAAAAGGTAGCCACACTGAAACTTTACATAGAGAACAACAGCCTCCCATTCCTTCCACCCCAGCCAGAGCTACAAAGAGTGGCGCAGCCGCGGCTGCAGAATAGTGGAGCAACAGCACCACCTACAGTATCCTTACAGAATCCACTCCGGGTGGGCCTTTTTTTCTTCTTTCTTTTCTTTCTTTCTTTTTTTCTCTTTTCTTACTCTTCCTTCTCTTTTTGTTTGTTTGTTTGTTTCTTTTTTTTTTAAGTCTTAAAGAGCCCAGCTGACATGCGTGGCACCTACAAGCGACCACTTCTATTGCCATGAAAAGACAGAGGAATATGGTACAGACGAAGATCACCAACACCCAGACAACACCTAAGAGGGAACCTGAAGGGATGGAAATGTACAATCTTCCTGAAAAAGAATTCAGAATAAAAGTCATAACCATGCTGATGGATCTACAGAGAAATATACGAGAGCTGAGGGAGGAAGTGAGGGAAGTGAGGAAACACAATGCAGAAATCAGACAAGTGATCGACGGGCTTAGCAGCAGACTGGACGAGATGCAAGAGACTGTTAATGGAATAGAAATCACAGAACAGGAATACAGAGCCACTGAGGCAGAGAGAGATAAAAGGCTCTCTAGGAATGAAAGAATATTAAGAGAACTGTGTGACCAATCCAAACGGAACAATGTTCGCATTATAGGAGTACCAGAGGAAGAAGAGAGAGAAAAAGGGATAGAAAGTGTCTTTGAAGAAATAATTGCTGAAAACTTCCCAATGCTGGGGAAGGAAATAGTCTCGCAGTCCACAGAAGACCACAGATCTCCTAACACAAGGGACCCAAGGAAGACAACAACAAGACACATAATAATTAAAATGGCAAAGATCAAAGATAAGGACAGAGTATTAAAGGCAGCTAGAGAAAGAGAAAAGATCACCTACAAAGGAAAACCCATCAGACTATCATCAGACTTCTCAACAGAAACCTTACAGGCCAGAAGAGAATGGCATGATATATTTAATGTAATGAAACAGGAGGGCCTCGAACCAAGAATATTGTATCCAGCACGATTATCATTTAAATATGATGGAGGAATTAAACAATTTCCAGACAAGCGAAAGCTGAGAGAATTTGCCTCCCATAAACCACCTCTACAGGACATCTTAAAGGAACTGCTCTAGAGGGAAGCACTCCTAAGGCTAAAAAGATGTCACCAGAGAAAATAAAATCATAGCAAAGAAAGCAGACCATCCAAATACTAACTAAAGACAAAGAATAAAACACCTAGTATAGAAAGAATGGAGGAGGAGGAATAAGAAGGGAGAGAAAGAAAGAAACATCAGACTGTGTTTACAATAACTTAACAAGAAAGTTAAGTTAGATTGTTAGATAGTAAAGAAGCAACCCTTGAACCCTTGGTAACCACGAATCTAAAGCCAGCAATGGCAAAAAGTACATATCTATCAATAATCACCCTAAATGTAAATGGACTGAATGCACCAATCAAAAGACACAGAGTAACAGAATGGATAAAAAAGCAAGACCCATCTATATGCTGCCTACAAGAAACTCACATCAAACCCAAGGATATACACAGACTAAAAGTGAAGGGATGGAAAAAGATATTTCACGCAAACAACAAGGAGAAAAAAGCAGGTGTTGCAGTACTTGTATCAGATAAAATAGACTTCAAAATGAAGAAAGTAGCAAGAGATAAAGAAGGACATTACATAATGATAAAGAGGTCAATCCTACAAGAGGATATAACCATTATAAATATATATGCACCCAATAACGGGAGCACTGGCATATATGAAACAAATACTAACAGAATTAAAGGAGGAAATAGACAGCAATGCATTCATTTTAGGAGACTTCAACACACCACTCACTCCAGAGGACAGATCAACCAGACAGAAAATAAGTAAAGACACAGAGGCACTGAACAACACACTAGAACAGATGGACCTAACAGACATCTACAGAACTCTACACCCAAAAGCAACAGGATACACATTCTTCTCAAGTGCACATGGAACATTTTCCAGAATAGACCACATACTAGGCCACAAAAAGAACCTCAGTAAAGTCAAAAATATTGAAATTCTACCAACCAACTTCTCAGATCACAAAGGTATAAAACTAGAATTAAATTTTAGAAAGAAAACAAAAAGGCTCACAAATACATGGAGACTTAACAACATTCTCCTAATTAATCAATGGGTTAACAAACAAATCAAAACAGAAATCAAAGAATATATGGAGACAAATGACAATAACACAAAGCCACAACTTCTATGGGATGCAGCAAAGGCAGTTCTAAGAGGAAAATATATTGCAATGCAGGCCTTTCTAAAGAAGGAAGAACATTCCCAAATGAATAGTCTAAAGATACAATTACTGAAATTGGAAAAAGAAGAACAAATGAGGCCCAAACTCACCAGAAGGAGGGACATAATAAAGATCACAGAAGAAATAAATAAAATTGAGAAGAATAAAACAATAGAAAAAAATCAATGAAACCAAGAGCTGGTTCTTTGAAAAAATAAACAAAATATATAAACCGCTGGCCAGACTCATTAAGAGAAAAAGTGAATCTACACACATAAACAGAATCAGAAATGAGAAAGGAAAAATAACGACAGACCCCACAGAAATACAAAGATTTATAAGAGAATATTATGAGAATCTATATGCTAACAAGCTGGAAAACCTAGAAGAAATGGACAACTTCTTAGAAAAATACAACCTTCCCAAACTGACCAAACAAGAAACAGAAAAACTAAACAGACCAATCACCAGCAATGAAATTGAAGCGCTAATCAAAAAACTACCCAAGAACAAAACCCTTGGACCAGATGGATTCACCTCTGAGTTCTACCAGACATATAGAGGAGAAATAACACCCATTCTCCTTAAAGTTTTCCAAAAAATAGAAGAGGAGGGAATACTTCCAAACTCATTCTATGAAGCCAGCATCACTCTAATACCAAAACCGGGCAAAGACTTCGCCAAAAAAGAAAACTACAGACCAATATCCCTGATGAATGTAGATGCAAAAATACTCAACAAAATATTAGCAAACCAAATTCAAAAATACATCAAGAGGATCATACACTGTGATCAAGTGGGATTCATCCCAGGGATGCAAGGATGGTACAACATTCAAAAATCTATCAATATCATCCACCACATCAACAAAAAGAAGAACAAAAACCACATGATCATCTCCACAGATGCTGAAAAAGCATTTGACAAAATTCAGCATCCATTCATGATTAAAACTCTCAACAAAATGGGTATAGACAGCAAGTACCTCAACATCATAAAGGCCATATATGACAAACCCACAGCTAACAACATACTTAACAGCGAGAAGCTGAAAGCTTTTCATCTAAGATTGGAAACGAGACAGGGATGCCCACTCTCTCCACTGTTATTCAACATAGTACTGGAGGTCCTAGCCACGGCAATCAGACCAAACAAAGAAATACAAGGCATCTAGACTGGTAAAGAAGAAGTCAAATTGTCACTATTTGCAGATGACATGATATTGTACGTAAAAAACCCTAAAGACTCCACTCCAAAACTACTAGAACTAATATCTGAATTCAGCAAAGTTGCAGGATACAAAATTAACATACAGATATCTGTTGCCTTCCTATACACTAACGATGAACTAACAGAAAAAGAAATCAGAAAAACAATTTCATTCACAACTGCATCAAAAAGAATAAAATACCTAGGAATAAACCTAACGAAGAAAGTGAAAGACCTGTACTCTGAAAACTACAAGACACTCCTAAGAGAAATTAAAAAGGACACTAACAAATGGAGATTCATCCCATGCTCTTGGCTAAGTAGAATAAATATTGTCAAAATGGCTATACTACCTAAAGCAATCTACAGATTCAACGCAATCCCTATCAAACTACCAACAGCTTTCTTCAATGAACTGGAACAAATAATTCTAAAATTCATATGGAACCACAGAAGACCCCGAATAGCCAAAGCAATCCTGAGGAGGAATAAAACAGGGAGAATTATGCTCCCTGACTTCAAGCTCTACTTCAAAGCCACAATAATCAAGACAGTGTGGTATTGGCACAAAAACAGACCCAAAGACCAGTGGAAGAGAATAGAAAATCCAAACATTAACCCAAACATATACAGTCAATTAATATTTGATAAAGGAGCCTTGGATATACAATGGGGAGGTAACAGCCTCCTCAGCAGCTGGTGTTGGCAAAACTGGACAGCTACATGTAAGAGTATGAAACTGGACTACTGTCTAACCCCATACACAAAAGTCAACTCAAAATGGATCAAAGACCTGAATGTAAGTCATGAAACCATAAAACTCTTAGAAAAAAACATAGGCAAAAATTTCTTAGACATAAACATGAGCGACTTCTTTATGAACATATCTCCCCGAGCAAGGGAAACAAAAGCAAAGATGAACAAATGGGACCATATCAAGCTGAAAAGCTTCTGCACAGCAAAGGACACCATCAGTAGAACAAAAAAGACATCCTACAGTATGGGAGAATATATTCATAAATTATGTATCTGATAAGGGGTTGACATCCAAAATATATAAAGAACTCATGCACCTTAACAAACATAAAGTAAATAATCCAATTAAGAAATGGGCAGTGGACATGTATAGACAGTTCTCCAAAGAAGAAACTCAGATGGCCAACAGGCACATGAAAAGATGCTCCACATCGCTAATCATCAGAGAAATGCAGATTAAAACCCCAATGAGATATCATCTCACACCAGTGAGGATGGCCAACATCCAAAACACAAACAACAACAAATGTTGGCGAGGATGTGGAGAAAAGGGAACCCTCCTACACTGCTGGTGGGACTGCAAATTAGTTCAACCATTGTGGAAAGCAGTATGGAGGTTCCTCAAAAAACTCAAAATAGAAATACCATTTGACCCAGGAATTCCACTCCTAGGAATTTACCCTAAGAATGCAGCAGCCCAATTTGAAAAGGACAGATGCACCCCTATGTTTATTGCAGTACTATTTACAATAGCCAAGAAATGGAAGCAACCTAAGTGTCCATCAGTAGATGAATGGATAAAGAAGATGTGGTACATATACACAATGGAATATTATTCAGCCATAAGAAGAAAACAAATCCTACCATTTGCAACAACATGGATGGGGCTAGAGGGTATTATGCTCAGTGAAATAAGCCAAGCCGAAAAAGACAAGTACCAAATGATTTCACTCATATGTGGAGTATAAGAGCTAAGAAAAAAACTGAAGGAGCAAAACAGCAGGAGACTCACAGAACCCAAGAACGGACTAATAGTTACCAAAGGGAAAGGGACTGGGGAGGATGGGTGGGGAGGGATGGACAAGGGGGAAAAGGGGGCATTACAATTAGCAGATGTAATGTTGTGGGAGCACGGGGAGGGCTGTACAACTCAGAGAAGACAAGTAGTGACTCTATAGCATCTCACTACGCTGAAGGACAGTGACTATAATGGGGTTGGTGGGGGGGACCTGATGATGGGGTTGTTTAATCACCATAATATTGCACATGTAATTGTAGATTAATGATAGCAAAATAAATTATTTTAAAAAAAGAAAATACATATAAAAAAATATATATATATATATATACATTCTATACCACTTCACCTGTAGTGCAGATACTTTATAACACAGTGCTCCCAAGTCCTTCCTCCCATCCCTATGACATTACTGTCATTCAGTGAACTTATCTATATGCTGTAATCATCACCTGTTCCAATCTGAGATATTTGTTTTCTGTCTGCTGCTAGGCTGAAATCTTGGGTTTCCCTTCAAAGTCTCCAGGATTGAATCCACTGGTTTCTAGTTTTCACATCTTCCTTATTACTGGGTTACTTCCTTGTTTTTCTGGAATCCATCCTAATGTATTTTCCTAAGAGTGGGTGTGTATTGCTCACCACTATTCATTTACAAAATAAATAAACAAACTAAAACCATACTAACTGACTTAAAGAATTTCTTGCAAGGTATTAATGTATAAGACAAATTTGATGCAGAAAACAGTCCATGATACAAAGAAAGGAAATCTAAATATCTTATAGTATGATGGAAAAAAAGATCCTGAAAGATATGGGTAGATTATAGATATAGGTAGGTGGAATTATATGCTTATGGAGAGTTTAGGGAAGAATGCAAGCAAAGTAATTAAAATGGATCGTGCAGGTGGGGTGGAGACAGTAAGGTGGATGGAAAGGAAGGGGAAATGTGGTTGGAAACAAGCAAAAGATGAAAGGTAAAAAATAATTGCATGCAAATTTAAGAACATGAACAAATTGCATTTTAAAACTTTATGTATATATACTGGAATATATATAAAGGAAATAAAGAACATTTTAGGAAAAGCACTCAAAAAGAATGTTTGTGAAGTCACGTTTCAGCCCTACACGTCTGAAGTTGTCCTGATCCACTCTGAGTTTTAAAGGGCTGGTTCTACATTCACTGTTACTGACGAGATCGCTCAAGTCATTCTTGCCTTCATTCCTCCATAAGTTACCAGTTGGTTTCTTGATTCTTTCTAGAAGCATTTAAGCTCTTCTTTTTGTTTTTTAGGTGTTGTCATTTCATAATGATGTGCCTTGGTGTATTTCTTTGAAAATTCATTTCTCTAAGTACCCAATTGGTCATTTCAGAAAATTTGTGTCCTACTTCACAGTTATCTCCTTCTCTGCATTTTCCTTGCACAGCTTTCTTGACTCAAAATAGATGGCTATTAGATCACCAAAATCAATCTTACCCTCATGTTTTTTCCAGATTTACTCTTTTTTCACCCTGGTATTCTCATAATCTTCTGTAAAAATTCCTCAACTTCATTTTACAACCACTTAGGTAAATTGCCAAAAATTAATTTTTAAAAATATCTGACACCACTCTTTCTTTTCTCTGATAGTTCCTTTGTCTTTATATTCTGGAGTGCGATAAATATTCTCCAATCTCTCTAAAGATATTACAGGTATTAGAAGTTCTCCTGTTTCCTATAGTATCTCTGTTTCTTCTGGGATAATGTTTTTCTCTCTTTTTTAATGTTATTCTTTCTTTCTGATAGTCAAGAATTTCCTCAAAAGTCTGCTGACCTGTGGTGGTTATCTGTTCCTACTTAAGAGGAGGCCTTGAGTCTAAAAAAATTAAATTAATTAAAAATAAATTTTAAAAAGAAAGGGCTCTGGAAATCAATTTGAATCACCAAATTAAAGAATAAAAAGGGGGGGAAATCACATAAATATCTCAGGAGATTCATTTGATAATATTCAACATCTGTCCATGATAAAACTTTCAGCAAACTAAGAACAGACAGGAAGTTCCTCAGTCTTATTAGAAATACACATACAAAAATATACAGCAAATATCATGCTGAATGGTAATACTGAACGCTTTTTCTCTAAGACTGAAAACAAGACCAGGAAGTCCACTCCACCACCTCTCCTCAACATTGCATTTAAACTCCTAACTAGTGCAATAGGAAAGAAAGAGAAATAATTGTTAGAAAGGAATAAGTAAAAGAGTTTTACTTGTTGATGACATGGTTATTTGTTTTCTATAAAATGCAAATGAAATCTACAAATACATTACTAGAATTAATTTAACAAGGTTATGACTACATGGTTAATATTTTTGAAAACCAATTGAATTTCTGTACAGCTATAATAAGCAATTTAAAAAGCAATACCATTTAAAGTAACCAAAAAGAATAAACTAACTAGGAATAAGTTTAATGAAGGATGTGTATGACTTCCTTATTGAAAACTTTAAACACTTCTACCCAAAGTTAAGGAAAATTAAATAAATGGAGAGCTACAGAATTGGAGCTAAAGACTGAAGTTTAATACTGTTAAGATGTCAGTTCTCACCAAATTGACCTAGGTTCAGTGCAAACCCCATAAAAATCCAAAAGGCTTTTCTTGTAGAAATTGACAAATTAATTTTAAAAGATGTATGGAAAATTGAAAGACCTATACAATCCAAGACAATCTTTCCCTAATTGACTTCAAGACTTTCTATAAGCTATAGAATTCAAGCCAATATGCTATTGGTATAAGGACAAATAGATCAATGGTACAGAATAGAAATTCCAGAAATAGATCCATGCTTAAATTGCTTTTTACATATTTTCATCAACTTGGGGTAGGCAAAGACTTCTTAGCTAGTACACTAAAGTTATAAGCTACAAAAGAAAAAAATGATAGATTTGGCTTCATCAAAATTCAAAATTTCTTATCAAAAGACATAGCTATGGAAATGAAAGGCAAACCACAGACTGGGAGAAAATGTTCACAGCACATAAATCAAACAAAACACTTCTTTCTATGATATGTAACAAACTGTTATACACCAATGAGTAGTAAAAGACAACCCAGTTCAGATTCAAAAAGACATATGCACCCCTATGTTTATTGCAGCACTTTTTACAATAGCCAAGATATGGAAGCAACCTAAGTGTCCATCAGTAGAAGACAACCCAGTAATGTAAGTGAGCCAAAGACTTGAGCAGAGACTTCATCAGAGATACATGAATTACCAAAAAGCACATGTAAATGTGCTCAACATTATTAAAGTAATACAAATTAAAACTCTATGAGATACCATATCACACACTCAAGATTGGCTAAAATTAGAAAAGCTACATCTAATAGTCTTTGAAAAACAGTTTGACAGGTTCTAAGATGGTTAAACATACACCACAACCCAGCAATTCCACTCCTAGTTATTTACCCAAGAGAAATGAAAACATCTCACCCTAAAGATTTGTACAAGAACAGCAGCTTTTTCACATTAAGCAGGTTTATTCACATTAGTCCCAAAGTGGAATCCATCCAAACGTCTATCAACAGGAAAATGAATAAACAGATTTTGATAAGTCCACACAAGAAATACTCCCAATAATATAAAGGAACGAACTTCTATTCATCCAACAACATGGATGATGAGCGAAAGTCGGACACAAGAACATGCCTGGTATGTTATTCCATGTGTAGGAAACCCAGTAAAAGGCGCAATTAACATACGGTGATAGAAGGGACAACTGCTGGACTCCAGGCAGCCAGCTTGTGCCTTGAGAAGTTCTGTTAATTTTTCAAAGAACATGGCTGTTCTCAGCACCATGTCTCCCTTGCAATCTCCACTGGCTGTGCAGGGCACACCTTCCTTACCTCGGAGCATCCTCCACCTACAACTGCAATTAGCGCTCATTTTTTGTCTTACAAATTTTGGTTAAAATCTCTCATCAGTTCATGGCCCTCTGTCACTGTGAATCCAATTTCTTTATTATCATTTTAATGTAGTTTTTATTAAAGGAGAAGACAAATGCTTCTCTTCAATCTGCAGCCTTTCACCAGAAACATTTTTTTTTGCAGGAATTTGATGCAATAATGTGACATTATTATTCCCTGATGTGCATTCGGTATTATTGGGAAGTGCCAATAATTCTCTTCTGGTTTGACAAAGAAAGCTTCTGAGTCTTCATAACATTTAGGAATATAAGACATTGATTAAAACATTATTATCAGAGCAATAAAATGATCAACTAAGAAGGAGAATTACAGACACAAGTTTAAAATTACTTTCACAGGAAACAGCAGCAATTTCTGAAATTCAGATTCCTAAAAAAATTTGGTATTTACAACGATAGCCCAGACAGATTTATATTAACACCAAGAAGAACCAAGTGTCACAGAGAAATGGTTGATATTCTTGTAAAATTATCAGTTTATACCATATCATCTCATTATTAACTACATCTTGTCATAAAGAACTAATTTTGTAATGCAAGATGGTATTTCTCTTAACAGCTATGGGTCAGAGAGGGGACAGCTTGATTTTTGTCTTTCTCTTAGATATTTATTTTCTCTTAGTTATTAATTTAGCAGCGTTTTCAAGGTTAGATTTATTTTTATGCCATTGTTTTTCATTCCTGTTTAGCTAGATTTTATGGGAATTAAAAAAATTTTTTTGATTAAAAAAATTCCAGATGTGTGAAGATATCTTCACAATGGCTTTGATTGGGACAGACTGGAATATACTTTCTCAGTCTTGTGTTCAAGTCTTTCTTAACCTTTATGCTTTCTTCATTATGTTATTGCTTATTGCTTCAGTTTTATTTATTCTGGCCTCTACTCAGGACCATTTATTTAACATATGTTGGTTCTTCACAAGCTGTCCTTCGTATGTAAAATCCTACAGCCTCCACCAGCATCTCAGAGCCTTGATAACCATCACCACGTGGTATCCTTCCTCCCTAGGATGTCCGCAGAAGACGAGAATACAGATGACAGGCTTATCTATGAGGCTGTATTCAGTTACTTCAAAAGACATAAAGTGGAGATTTCAAATGCAATAAAAAAGACATTTCCTTTCCTTGAGTGCCTCCGTGACCGTGAATTCATCACCAATAAAATGTATAATGTAAGTGAAGTTTATAATATTACATCTGGTACACTGGCCCCAAATGAAGTTATGCTTTGATATCCTGGACCCAAATGTCAGATGGGCACAACTAGCCAACTGACGAATCTCCTATGAGGAGGCCATTTTCAAGTATGGCTACCAGTGAGCTTACCTTGTAAGTAAAAAGGGAGAGGAAAAGCCAGCATCACCAGACACAGGGCTGCTTCTAAGGAATAGTGCTCCACAGCACGCACGGGAGTCGGGGTGGACAGCGCTGGAAGTAGGCTGGACCTGAAGCAGGAGAGCTCCGCATGTATGATGCCTTGGAGAGACACATACAGTAGAGCAACTCTAAGAAATGGAAGTAATTTTAATGAGTTGATGAATAAGTTAAATGAGTTGATTTAATGAAATAATAGTTGGCACATTTCATTTCAATGGACATCAATTTGAGTTCTTAGATCTGAGAACACTAAAACCTACAGGGAACTGAATGTCCTGTTAGGACAAAATCTGGGAGTAGATCTTTGCTGTTCTTTCTCCAACAGTTAGTTTTCAGTTTTCTTTTCTTCCTTCCTTTCTTCCTTTTTCCATTCCCTTCCCTTCCCTCCCCCCACCCCTTCTCTGTGTGTAATTTCTGGAGTCTTAGAATTTAATTTTAGCAATAGGCATTGTTGGAGAAACAGAGATGCAAATCTTCTCTTTGTCCTATGAATATGCTTTCTCTATGGCCAAATTCACAATAGGGGAGAACTGTCACCTGGCTTCCTTGAACACATCCAGGCCAAGTCAGTCCTGGGGAAAGGGCAAGTCTTGTCCAGTCAATAGAACAGCCCTCATACTGCTATTCCTAAAACATTTGCCTGGGCTTTTATAGGGCTATACTTCACTTAACTTTGAACCCACTTTTATTTGTCAAAATTACTCCTCCTTACATTTAATGTAAATGAAGGTGAGGAGATCAGTTTCACAAATAGGTATTTTTAAGGAGGAAGGATTTGCTTATTTCACTTAGGAGCCATACAAATATACAGAAATTCTAAAACTTTAAGTGAGAGGATATACCTATATAGCGAAATCTGAATACATTACCCATAAAATCACTTTCTAGGGCTCTTCTATTACTTGAAAGTCTGTATTTATATCGTCTTCATTTGATTTTTTTAAAGGACTGTCAGGATTCCTGTAGAAACCTGGTCCCTGTACACAGAGTGGTGTACAATGTTCTCAGTGAATTGGAGAAGACATTTGACCTGTCACTTCTGGAAGCGATGTTCAGCGAGGTCAACATGCAGGAATACCCTGACTTAAGTAACATTCATAGAAGCTTCAAAAATGGTAATTAAGTTTATTATCTACCTTTGAAGTCCAGGACCAATATTTTTTTCAGCAAGTATATATCGAGCTCCTACCATGTGCCACACGTGATGCTGGGCCGTAGGGTTATAGCAGTTAAGAAAACAGGTACAGCGTGAAGCTTCTCGGAGCTTAATGGTATAATGACTATAGGACAACACCCACCTGGAGGTCTACTTAACTAGGCATTTAGACTCACAAGACAACTAGAGCCGAAGTGGCATCAGATTTACCTAGAAGGACAAATGACAGGAAACACCGCATTCCAACAGGGCAGCATCTGTTGCTCTTGATCCATGGAGCCCTCACCACCATCCACATAGCAGTCCACCAAGCTGACTATTACTCAAGTGTCAGCTGAGCTGTGGATGCAGCATCCACCCTGGCTTAGCAGCACCATGTCCGTGGGAGGCAACATCTCATGTGACTACTCTGTAGTCCTAACCTCTGGGGACTCCACGAGGGACAAGCCAAGTTATAACAGTCATCACATGGAAGAAAGGCCAAAGATAGTTCACAGTCCATGGATAGTCCCTCCCAGGCCACATACAACTTCACAGTCATTTTTAACTCTACACGAGGGCTAAACTTGGGTTTAACTGAGCCAGTTAAACATAGGCCCCTAACACAGAAGAAAGGCCACCTTTAGCAGGTTTCCAGAGTAACAAACAAGAAAGTCAAACCAAGGTCAAATTTGCCCTTAAAGAAGAGTTGGTTTTATCAACTCCTTCTCCACAAGGGATAAAACAAATATTACTCAAATAATCCCAGAACCAATTGCTCTGCCAGGGATTCTAGATTCTTTTCCTGAGAAGGCATGATCTTTATCATTTTAATGGTACACAGTTAAGAAAGTGCTTAACATGCCTGAAAACATTTTTATTCCAACACAGTTGCTCTTAATGGAGTTCTCCCGACAAAGAATAGAGACATCAAATAAAAATGGTCACATATTCTGGGGAGGGTGGGTGCTAGGGACCAGGCATGGAGTGTAAAAGGGTTTCTTCAAAACAGGGACAAATTTGATTGGTCCAATCGGAGAGTGAAAAGCAGACTGTAAGAATGATTCAAGAAAAATAAATTTGAAGACAATTTTGGGAAATCTAGCATATGAAGCTAAGCAAGTTGAAGTTCACTACTAAACTTATAAAGAAAGAGATATTAACAGGTTTATAATCAAGGGAAAAAATAAAAAGCAGGTATAAAGCATGTGGCTTATTGATTTGTATCCATAGTAACTGTACCTAATTAAGAACAAAATAATTTCTATAGCAACTCAGTCAAGTCGGAAAAGGAACAAAGGAAATTAAATACCTTCTGGTATTTACCTCCACAAACTTCAAGTCAGTATTACATTTGTAATCAGGATGTCCCCGGGCTACAGTAGGCAGGGAAGGGCCGTTAGGGTTACAGCAGGCATCTTAGGGACTCTGAGCCTCTCCGTGGACTGCGGGGACCCCCCTCCCCGGGCGCAGTGTCCACATCACACGTGTTCGTTTCTGGGGGTCCCACACTTAGACTTGCAGCCACCCACTCTGGGAAGTGCAGCTCCCTCCTCCTGGACCCTGATGTCCACGAGAGCTGTGGGTCAGCAACTCAAAGCCAGGGGCGGCAGAGCGCGGTCCCGTACCCACTTTCATGCGGGGTGCAGAAGCTCCCGCGCACAGGTCTCCTTCACCTTTTCCAGGATTTGGGCCCTTGGTTCTCCTTCTATCTTCCAGCTGATTTTGTCGAGATTCGAAGCTATGTCCTGTGCTTGCCACAGTCCTGTCCTTCTCACCCCTGCGGGCACTGCAACCAGTCCTGGAGCAGCGCAGGCCCTCTGCTCCCGGGACTCTCCCCAGCCCCTTTCTTGGTTACTTCCCTCCTCCCACGCTGGCTGGGTCCCCTGCAGGCAGGCGCCCTGGCGGGTGCCCTCGCCTCCCCCAGCCCGTGGTCCAAGCCTCTCAGGACGACCGATGCTGCAATACGCTGTCCCCACTTGCAACCTCGGAGTGTCCTGCTTTGTTCCTGGGATCTGTCCAGTGTCCTCTGCCTCTTTGGGGAATACACTCCCCTGAAGCCTGACCCTCTTCCTGTCCAGCGCATGGCTAATGCTGCCAGCCTCTCTGTTCTACATGTGGATCCCTGTAGGACCTTAGCTTTTCTCCGAGGAAATCCCTCTGCTTCTTCCTTACAGTTTGAACGGTTCAGGAACGCATCTCACTCCTATTATCTACTTTGATATATGCTTTTCTTGGCCATCTGAAAAAATTTTCTATGTAACGGGCTCATGGTGTTTTCCTAAGCTTACATTGGAATGGCTCCTTTGTGTGGGGAACCCAGCATCCCAGGGATGACGGGAGAAATCTGCTATGAGGACAGGACCCCCTGAGCTCTGAATGACCGAGGGCTGGAAATCATTAACTGTGTCATTTGAGATGTTGTCCCTAGTCTCGGATGGAGATCTCTAATTGCCTTTTCCTCTCCCCTTGGCTTCAGCAATCCAAGAAAAACTTCATCAGAAAAGTGAGGAAGAAAGGAGGGTGGAGAGGCCGCATGACCAAAGAAGCATGGAAATAGGTGAGCGCAGCCTGAGAAACACCAGTTCCATCTGCTGAGACAAAAAGGAGAAAGAGAGGTGGAAGCCCAAGGCCCGAGCAGATGTGGGGAATCAGGGAAAGAAATGTTGCAGGACAGCAGAGAAGGCGGGCGGCTGGGGTGGGGTGGGTCTGTGTGCGTCTCTAGCCGGAGGCTGAGTCCTGGAGGTGTGGTCCTGACAAGAGAAACTGCCGCAAAGGCACAGGAACCGGCGTGTTGGGAAACCAGACGGAAGGCGTTAGCTCCCCGGAGTCACCAGGATTTAGGAAGGCCCTGTAGCAGACCTTCCATGGGACACCGTGAGGGCCCAAGGCCTGCATCCAGGAGGAGACCCTTGACAGTGGCAGAAGAAGGGACTAATTTAAATATGAGGATGGTGTCCAAGAGCAGGAATATTCATGCAGAAAGGCAGTTGTGGAAAGAGAGACCAGAGGAAGTGGAGGAGATGTGGGGAGGAGGATGCAGGTACTTGGAGAGGCAGAGGGAGGCGAGGGGAAATGAAAGAGGGGAGAGGGTTTAGGAATAACCCACACAATGGGAATAACCGCATTGTTAACCTCTCACCTGGTGGAGCCCGTGCTCACAGCTCACAGCTGCCATTGGCTGTCAGTATTCCTTTTGTGCCCGTTTTGCAGATAAGGAAACTGAAATCTAGAGACCACGCATGTGGTTGGCCTGGGGTCAGATGAGCAAGGATGAACCGAGGCATTCTGAACCCAAAGCCTGTGTTCTTTTATTTTTAATGGAGATAAATTCACATAACATAAAATTAATCATTTTAAAGTGTACAATTCAGTGGTATTTAGTACATTCCCAAAGTTGTTCAACTATCACCTCTGTGTAGTTCCAAACATTTCTGTCACCTCCAAAGGAAACCCCCACCCATTAACTCTCACTTCCTGGCCCCCTCTTCCTCAAGTCCTGGCAATCACTAATCTACTTTCTGTCTTTTGGGGTTTACCTGTTCTAGATATTTCATAAAAATGGAATCGTATACAGCCTTTTGTGTCTGGCTCTTTTCACTTAACATAAGGTTTTCAAGGTTTATGCACGTCGTAGCACGTGTGCTGCTTCAGTCCTTCTGTCACTGAGTAACATTCCACTGTGGGGATTACACTTTGCTGATTCACTCATCATTTGATGAAAGGTTCTTTCCACCTTTGGGCCATCATGTCACAGCCTGCATTCCTACCCCCGTCCTGCCACCCAGGTGATCTAATGGAAAAGACAGAAGCATAAACCCGAAATTGTGAAATGCATGCAGAGGAAAATATAGAAAAAAGAATACACTAGCTGGGGAAAGTAGGGGAGAGTCAGATAAGAATCTTCATGAAAGGGAAAATGGCTGAGTGAACAGATATGTAGAGGGAGTGTCTTGCAAATGAATTTCAGCTCCAGGCAAGTTCGCTATAGATTCACTGTGACCAAAGAAATTTACAGCAAAGGGTTCTTGGGGTGAAAAGGTTATACCCAGCTTTATTTTGAGGTGGCAGGTAAGTCCCTCGGCGCTACCACCTCCACTCCGCTCCCCTACAGCCTTCCAGCCCCGCCACCCAGTCTCTGGCAGAGCCCTGGGCAGAACTTATAATGTCTTATTGCCTAAAGGTGTGGAAGCGGTAGCATAGCAACAGGCCAGTTATATTTAAGTTCAGTGAGGATCTTGGCCATAGGAACCCCACTTTATCCACAGGGAAGATGCGGCGTAAGAGGGTGGGGACGAGGCACCAGGGCTTTGTAGGGACTAATAAGGCAAGGACTCCAGTCAGGGGCAGCTCTGGGGACAAAGGCGGATTCACTGTGACCCTGAGAATCAAGATAAGCCATTGCCAGTTACTGAAGTGCCTTGTGTGGGACACCCAGTGTGATGACATGGTGGAGGCTTGTGGGACACACAGTGTGACGGCATGGTGGAGGCTTGTGGGACACACAGTGTGACGGCATGATGGAGGCTTCCCAGCCAGGTGTGCAGCTGACCCCAGTCTCCACTCTGCTGGAGGAAGTCTGACGGCAAGAGTTCAGTGGGACCTACTAGGTCCAGATGGTCTCGGTATTGATACCTGGAGGGGGTCTTCAACTCCTACTTTATTAAAAAGAAATTAGGGGAGACTGGCATAGCCCATACTTCAATTTCTGAAATAAATTTCTAATTTCTTCCCCCTAGGAACTGGTGAAAATTCGTATCGAAGTCTGACCTGGTCACAGGCGGAATATTCGTGTTACAAAGGTCTGTTCCTGTTGCTGCTCTCTTGTGATCCTTTGCTGTTTTTTTGCCCCATTCTGGAATGTGGGGGTGGGGGGGACCTGTTTCTATGTAGCACTGATTGCCCAGAACTGTCAGCCTTTGCATCTGCCAATTTCCCCAAGGATCTAAATCACAGACTCTTTGTATTCTGGGTCGCCTGGGAGACTCACTCCTTCCATATTCCTTAAACGCACTTGCCGCCAGTCCCTCATGCCTCTGGGCCTGGACATTTCGTTCACATTCCTGGCTTCAGTTCTCTGCTTCCGTCTTGTATGCTGCCGCCTCGGTGCTTTGACTGCACACCCAGCTTGGTCAGTGCTGCAGCGCATGTGGGTAGGCACAGGGAGGAACATGCTCCTGGTGCGGCAGGATGCCTAAACCCGAGGATACCCTATGCTCCCCTTGCAAACCGTCCCCGGCATCCAGGGCAGCAGACAGGCCTCTGGAAAAAAACCATGGGTGCTTCAGGCAAACAATGACCATTTCTCTAATTCTTGACTGTCCCTTCATCCATAGCATTCGTAATCATGTTATTAAATCATTAAAAATATTATAAATTCAAGACACTCATCAAAATGATTTAATTTTCTAATGAGTCACAATAGCCCACCTAGTGATACAGGCAATATTTCATTTAATCTCCTCAAAAACTTTTAAATGATGGTACATCATCCCCGTCTTTCAGAGAGGAAAAACAGGTTCAAGAGTGCCTGTTTGTGCAAATTCACCCCCTTGAGGATTAGGAGTGAACGCCGCTGGAAGGGGGTGTCAGAGCAGGAATTCTGTGTCCTACAGCCTGGCTTCAAATTCTGTCCTGTCATCCTGGGGAAGTGGCTTCCCCTCTTTGTCCCTCAGTTTCATCATCTATAAAATGGATGTGATAGTAGAACCTCTTTCACAGGGTGATGGGTTTTAAGCAAGTCATTGCACATAAAGCATTCACAGTCATGCCTGGTGTGCCTCGGTGTTCCATGCACTTGTTACTACATTGAATTATCATTGTTTGTATCTGGCGTCAGTCTTAGCTTTTAAACCATTACAGTAAACTTTGGGTTTTCCATCTCTCACAGATGTCCGTTGTGGATTTAACTATTCCCCAGGCTGAAGGAGCAGGCCCCAACCTCTGCACCAGGGAGATAAACTGAGGGTGACAGGTTCCCCCCTTAGAGGCCACTAGTCTATAATAAATTTTATGTCTTCATTCCATGACTCTCCTTTGGAAATGGAGACTCTCAGGGAACTTCCTGCACCACAGAAGGCCCTCAGTATGCACTTTCCAACTGGGATGTGTTAAGAGAGGCAGTTCTAAATTAGTGCTACATTTTATAAAAAACACTTTTGAAGTGATTTTTGAAAGCAGAGTTATACTTTTCACAAATATGTTTTTTTCCAAAAAATTAACTTAAAAAAATAAAAACAACACACCTGAATCCCTGTTCTTAGCCTCTCATCTACTAGCACAGCTGGTGGGAATAGAAGAGAGTGTGGATGACTAGTGAGGAGCAGAGGAGAAGGGGTTCCGTGCGGGTGCTGAGCACGGGAGAGGAGGCAAATCCTTTGTAACTCACAATGTGCCTGGAAATGGAGTCCCAGAGCACCTCAGCAATGGGGATCAAAAAATATAAAGAGAGAAATTTCAATGTACAACCCAAATGATACAGCCTCAGCCACTAGTAAGTGTGTCCAAGGTCCGACCCAGCAGGACAGCTGGTTGTGGCATGCAGAGGCGAGGGAAGGGCTGCACCTCACACTCACTGCCCCAAGGAGCTGTAGATGTGGCACAGAATGTCCTCCAGGGCCCATGCTCTATATTAAAACTTTGGGAATTATTTTCAAATCATATTTTACATAAAGTACTTTGTTTAGAAAAATAGCACCAAGGGAAAAAAAAATGAACTGCACAGAAAAATATGTTTATCCATTAATACACTATTGAGGTTGGCAGGAACAGGGTGGGTGGATGGACGGAACTGATAATGAACAGAGGAGGTCTGCATGGGGGCGGGAAGCATGTGCTGGTCCTGTGGTGTTTGGGGGGGGTTCATTCCTTACCCTTCCCTGCCCTGCTCTGCCCTAGCTCCCTTGCTTTCTGGCTTCCTGCTGGGTTCCTGACATGGGAGACACTAGCAAGAGATGCGTGTGTAGGAGCAAGGGAGAAGCCAGGTATTTTTTCCATCACTACCGCTGGCAGTGTCTGCATCTCACACATGACAACACCTCTCGCCAAGCAGGCCAGCCATGGTCCAGTTTCCATCCACCTGGTGGCCCTGGCCTCTGGGCTCTGCCTCGGTCCCTCCCACAGCTTCCTGTGGACTCTCTTTGGGTTCGCACATTCTTCTATTTGGACTTCTCAACTCTTCCATCAACTGTGTAACCAATCCGCTGAATTACATTCCCTCTGTTTTAAAAGCTTAAAGTGATTTGTATTTCCTTGTTGGACCCTAATTGATAGGTACAGTCCCACCTGAAAATGGGCCCTCAGAGCACCTCGGTGACACAGAACAGATAAATGCAAAAGAACAAGATGCAACAAGTGACAAAAATGAGGCACTAGAAGGCCAGCAAGCGAATGAGCACTGTGCCCCGGAGCCGGAGACTGCAGGCGAGACTGCTGGCCTGGCTTTGCCTGAGTGGGGTGGGGGGCAGACACCCTTGCTGGTGGCAGGGAGGGTAAGGCGCAGCTCAAGGAGGCAGCTGTTAGCCAAGCAGACGCAGAGGGCAGGGATGAGCCTGATACATTGGTGGGAGACACCTGGAGGAAGAAAATCAGAAGGGAAAAACTAAGAGACAAAGGGTGAAGAGTTGCAGTGCCTCATTGGGGAAGAGACACAGAGAGAAAAGTCAAAGGAAGTCAGGGAGAGGCTGGCCGCAGAGTGGATGAAGTACCAACATTTTCATGGGGTGAAGGTGGCAACAGGCAGAGAGGCTATAAGTAGAAACACAAGAAGGAAAGAAGCCAAGAGAAGTGTGACAAAATGGGAATAGGGCAGAGCACGGCTATATGGAATCTCACCTGTGGTCTTTTTTATCTTCAGAGTCCTGTGAACAAGAACCTACCCAAGTGAATAATGGAGATGCAAGAAAGGAGACGCCCAGCCCCTTGTCCTGGGAAGAAGAAAGTAATTATTACTTATCTTACCAATTTTCTCATTATAGCTTTGCTTTTCTATGAGAGCACAGCTTTCCTTTGTTCTCCAATACTGGCCACCTCTCCCCCTCTCCAGCCCAACACCTCCAAGACCCCAACCTCTGGCTGCTAATAACAGGTATGCGATGTAAGGGAGAAAGAGCTGTGCTCTTCATTGGAGGGGTATCCCTCGGGCGAGATCACAAGGAGAGAGAATATGAAAAAGGTGGACTGGGGGACACCAAATAAAAGCGCAGGGGTGAGAGAGGTCTTCAATAAACTGATATCTACTGAAGACAGTGCCATGTTGTGGAGTTGGTGGAAATAAGTGCAACTTGCTTTTCAGAAGTTATAACAGAAACATGGAAATCGTGTACAATGTTGCTGGTCAGTTGCCAGTAAGGGAGGCCAGAGAAAGGACCCTTAGAAAGGAAGTAACAGGTGGAGGAACTCAGTGTGGAGAATTTGGTGATAGTTGGAATGCTTGAGATGATGGAAAATGTATAGAAAGACAAAAATTAATGCAGAAGGGGCAACATAAGATCACATTAATAATTAAGAAACAGAAGTAGGACAGGAGAAAGTAGAAAATGTAACAGAGAATGGATAAACTGAAAAATCAGGTAGAGAAAAGCAGGGCCAGCCTAGGGTGTGGCAGGGAGGCTCCGGGGCACATGTCAGAAAGATCTCTCATTCTCAGCACCTTCTTGCACCCTAGGCATCTCCTCTGTCTCACCTTAGACCTTGCTGGGCCCTGGGAGACATTTTTAAATATAGAGGAAAAGAATATGAATACCAAAATATACAGAGGGAAATGACTACCAACAAATAGGAAAAAATAGGGGGGGTTTCAAGGAGGATTTTGTAGAGAATGAGGTATAGAATACTGAATGTAAAATCAGTAGAGAGTGGACCAAGAAAAAGAGAGAATACAAATGAAGACATTGTCTGATTTGAGAAGACAATCATTGGAAAGAGGCACCAGGGACTGTTCCTAATACCAATAGAAGGGTAAAGTGTCTGCAGTGATCAGAATGGCCCTATAAGCCCCTCAGATAAAAATAGGCCTCTTCCCAGGCATCTCATCTTCCCTAGGGCTTCAGTAATCATCTGTGATTTATTGATTCCTAAACACACATCTCCAGCCCAGACCTGTCCTCCAGATTCATTCCTCCAAGTACCTGAAGACTTTTATTCAAAGATCAGAAGGACATCTCTATTTAGAGGCGCTATCAGTTATCTACTGATATGCAACAAACAATCCCAAATTTTAATGGATTAAAACAGCCATGACTTTATTTGCCACTTCTGTAAATTCTGACTTTAAAACATCTCCAACCTATCTGTTTCTCTCCATCCCCAGCATACCCACTCTATCCCAGATCCCTATCACTTTTCACTTCAAACAGAGGAGCAGTCTCCTGCTGGTCTCCTCCCACCTATTTTTCGCCTTTCAGATCTAATCTCTGTCCTTCAGCTCCATGGACCTTCCAAAAATGCGAACAAGTTCACATGGCTTTCCTATTCAAACCCACTGCCCTCTTGTGGCCTTCAGCATGAGGATGATGCTACGTGGTGTGGAGTGTCCAATGATACCTACCGCATAGCTGCATGTTCCCCCATCACTCGCCTCTCACTCCTTCACAGCACTTCCCAACACACCAAATTCCTTGTAGTTACTTGAATTTGCCAGGCTTTCTCCAATATATTTCTGTCCTCATGCATGCTTTCAGAAACAGTTTGGTATAATTTTCCCAAATTGAAAATACAGAGTCTGTGACTCAGCAATTACATTCCTCAGCAGAAACCAAAGGAATTCATACTATGTTCCAAAAAAACCACACATAGAAAAACAGAATTATTCATAATAGCCAAAATCCTGAAACAATAAACAGACATTTCATGGTTTTATTTTTAAAGTTTATTTCTATGACAGAACACTATACAGCAGTGAAAAATATACAAATGAATACAGATGACTTTCACAAACATAATATTGAGAAAGGAAGCCAAATCTCCCTCAACTCCAATAACAAAGAAACAGAGAGAGTGAATAACAGAAAGAAGCATATTTTCACTTATACAAATGTGTGTACATTTCAGAACTGATGAAATTAATCATTGTTGGTGTTACAAACCTAGGCAATGGATAACCTGAGCTAAATGGTGGGGACACTTAGTGGAAAGCATCATTAAGAGGCTTCTGGGGCATTGGTTATCTTCTATTTCTTGACCAATATGATGGATTCCCAGATATGCTAACTTGCTGGTAACTCAAAATTTATGATTTACCCACTTTTATCTATGTACATTATACTGCAAATATAATTTTTACTTTGAAAAATCAAAAAGTTATTCATCAAAGGATGAGAAGAGAAAGTAAAAACAAACAAACAAAACCCAGAAAACTCAGAACTAAGAGAGACACAAAAGAAAGGACAGAGTTGAGCAGCAGGAAAGGAGAAGGGTCGGGGCAAAACCCCCTGCAGTGGAATTACCAGGAGAGAGGAACTTAGTAACAGCAGGAGAGGGTATTTAGTCCCTTTTGAGAAGACAAATGAAAATTCTTCATTCATTACTCTTTGGCTCAGAAGCAAAGCTGCCCAGTGATGGAATCAAGATGAATTCCTGTTCTGTACATCTGGTGGATGTAAAGAAGGAAAAGCCGTTTTTTAACCCAACAGTTGAACGGCGAGCAGAAGCAAGGAGGAACTGTAACCAGGCATCTGACATAATAGGTAAGGAAAGAACGGATAATGTGGACTTCAGGCACCAGGCAAGGGGCTGGGTCCACTGAGGCGTCCAGGTGGACTTGGATGGAGGAAAGAAGGGGGGAGGGAATGAATGCCTTATGCAGCAAGTTCAACAGAGGAGCATCCCAGGAATTAGAGAAATATCAAAAGAGAGAAGTGGTAGGTTTCAGTATGGATGTCTGAGAGACTATTTCTAAAACAAGAGAGGAAAATATGGGGGTGGGGGTGAAAGAAAAGGGGAAAAAAATGGAAAGCCAAAATATTTATGAAAAGAGATAGAGAAAGAAACATGCAAAGGCAAAAGGAGGTAGAAAGAGATCCCATTGCCAGAAAAAAGAGGCATCAGTAGGGGGAATGGCAGGGCCAGTAAGAAAGCCAGGTAAAGTGAGAATGGAGAAAGGTGGCATGGGGGCAGGGGGAAGAAAAGTGTTGATGGGATGGGTCTCTGCCCTCTGTGCATAAATTTTCCATCTCCATCTGTTAGGACCTGCATATCAGACACCTTCAAGCACAGACTAGGTGCCTTGAGTTACCTTAGCTTCCAGGTCTTCCTAGGGTTTCGTGCTATGTGGGCTCAGGGGCCCAACCCTGAAACTCTAAGGGGTTTTGCTCCTCTGTGCAGTGATCACCAGTGAGGAATCCACAGAATCCAGTGATACAGATGAAACCCCAGAAATCTGCACCTGGGCACTGCAAAGTGAGCCTGGTAAGGAAGCGGGAAAACAGGCTTGGGCTGCAGGAATCGGAACTAAGAGCTACTATTTCCTGATGCATCTTAGTCTAAACCCATTCTAAACAGTGGATCATTTATCCTGGAATCTCATCCTCTGCATTTATTTTACTAGGCTTTTTTGGGAAATGTACGGAGATAAGAAATCAGTGTGTGTGTGTGTGTGTGTGTGTGTGTACAGAGAGAGACCTATTCATTGATGGACCTTATTACTCAATATATGCACCTGTATATTGATTATAGAGTAGAAATAGGCTATCAAAGTAATGAGTTTGTTTTTAAAACTAACTAATTTCTATGATTCTAAAATGTTGGATTTATACAATTATTTCTATAGGGAACACAAAGCTGCATATTCCACCATTGGAAGATCATATTGTCATCTGATCACAAACTTTAAATTGCTTCAAAAGACAACTCACCCAGCTATCTAGTGTTAGCAGAAAAAAGACTTCAGATACACAGTACTCTGAAACCCAAAGTACTGTTTTTGACAGAGTTCTTCAGCTACTCAGGGTATATATAGTGATTTGTCAAAGTTTGCAAATAATACTTTACTTTTTCCTTTACAATAATTTTGAGGGCTAAGTGAAATAGACAGTGTTATCCTTGTTTTCTAGATGAGAAAGCACAATCACACACATTTCACAGTTTTCTAGAAAGTCTCATGGAGAATTAAAGGTAAAGACAAGACTAGCATCCTGGATTCTGCATTTTTCCTTTGTAAAATTAGAGCTAAAGATGATTATCAGAATGTTGTGTCTTCTCAATCCTGTGTGTAGCACAAGTTGTCATAAGATTTGTAACTCTTTAGCGTGCAAATTGGTGATTTGTTTGCCCTTTCTACTTTCTAGACTTAGGATATTAAAGACATGCCTTTTTGGGGAAAAAATACTAGGAAAAGACTTAAGAACAAATAAAAATGGTCTTGATGTTACAAAAGAACAATATTTTAAATAATACATTCTAATTGCTCACTAGATCTATCAAAGTACAATGTAAATTTGCTTCAGTTTTAAGAGGTTGCTAATTTTTGCCTTAGTGTAGGCACACTGCTCTGAAAGGTAGTCCCAAAATATGACTACAGCTTGGATGCAAGAGATTTCTTAGCCTTGCAAACATTCAGGGAGGCAGCTGGTTGATGGGGGTAGAAAAGACTTACTGTAGTCAACACAACATTTCCAAGGTCTCCTTGAATGAGAAACAGCAGAGATGAAGGAAATGTGAAATGACAACAGTGGTAAGAAGCAGAAGAGAGAGATGTGTAAGAAAGTGATGTTCAAACAGAGGTTCCCCTTGCCGCTGGGGACAGGGAACAGAGCATGACTAACCTACAAGGCAGGTGACTTAGAAGGGCAGACCAGTGTGACCTACTTGCAGGCCATGATTTGCATGGTTTGTCAAGATTTTTCCACATTTTGTTATGAGGAAATTGCCTGTTAAATCTTTTCCTTGGTCACACATCAAGACCCGTAAAGATTCCTATTCCTCTTTGCAGTGATCAATAACCTCAACTCATTAGAATCGAATGGGGAGGAAGAGACCCAAGAAGCCACCTGCTCACAAACTCAAATTATACCAGGTAAGAATGTTAGGATCGTAGCTTGGACAACAAATATTCAGAGTTGGAATTCAGAGCTCTATTTTCCTGGTGAGTCTTATTCTGAGCATTTTCCATATGCCTTGATTCTATTACTTCCAGGATACCATTTTCTGCATTCAATTTCTCTGGCTTTAATTGGGAAATGGAAGGAAGCAAGAAGGCATTATAAACTGTTGTGGGCCCAGCTGATTGATATACAGAAAATGAGGCAAAAATCTGCTCCGAAAGTGACAGTCTTTTTTACTACACACTAACATGTCTACTAATGCTAAAGAGTTGAAATAATGTACCTATTTGTACAACATACTTTATATTCCATCAACCATTGTAAGCAAGTGTACCTCTTTGTTGACAATATTGTCAACAGTACTTGTCAATACCAATATAGTGACAATATTGTCATTAGTCCCAAACTTAGAAAGTCTTCAAAGAACAATTTGTGCTGCTATTTAATCATTTGGTGGGAAAATGGTGTCTGATCAGCTCCTCTCAAACCTAAATTAGTTAAACCATTGGCTTATGTTGTGATTTTTCATAGGGCTTTTGTAAATAAAGCTTCATTTTGTTTTCACAAAATCCTTAATGGGGAGATAGAGTAACTAAGTTATCGCACCTTTATAGAAGAGGAAACTGGAGCTAGTAATGTTTAAGAGTCATTTACCAACTGGCATGGAGTGTAAAAGGGAGAGCCAGGCAGGACCCCAGTACTATGACCCGGGGCCACCAGAACTGCATTCCGTTAAAGGAGGGAGAGGGAAATGATCATCAAAACATCATTATGATCAAAAGCCGGTCTGCTCTGTGAGCTGTCATAGAATTTGCAAGACTTTTGTGTACAAATAACTTGTTTCCTCCCCTTTACTTTATAGAGCCCATGGGTTTCAGAAAACTGCCTACATCCAGAAAAAGAGCTTATAAAAGAGGTAAGGGGGAAAAGACTGTAGTTACAAATGAATAGTCTTTTCTACAAAAGATTCATTCTAATTCTTTGCCATAAAGTAAAATATAAATTTGCTTTAATTTGTTCGTATTTAATCTTTTGTATTAGTTAGTTAGGCTAAAGGCTGTAATAAACCCAAAGGAATCAAGGATTCAAACAAAATAAAATTAAACTTTTTGTTTGCAAGTAAAACACTCTTAAGAAGCTTTAGATGGGGGAGGGGAGGGGCTCTGATTCAGACAGAATTCAGGGAAGCAGCCAAGAGGGAGACCTGCCTTCTTCAGCCAGCCTTCAAAGACTGTCCTAGGGACATTCTTACCCTGGGTTTTCAGAGCTTCCCGAGTTTCTCCTCTCTTGGTTCCTGTGTCATACACTGAGGCCTTCAAGGGACATTTGCTCCTTCTGCAGTGAAAAGATACGATGACTCTTCAGAGTCCAGTGGGGAGGAGGCACCGCTGGGAGCCTGCAGCTTAGCACTGAGAAGTGATTCTGATGAGGAAGGTAAGGACAGCCATGGCCAGGCTCTAGGACATCGAGAGTCTGCATTCAGAGCTCTTGTTTCCTGGTGCATTTTACTCAGCACACTCCATAGTCCAGCATCCCTTATAAACTCAGGTTTAGCAAGACAATTCTGATTGAACAGGGTACTGTTGCAATTCCACGCTCTCAGATTTATTAGTGCAAAGTATTGGATTATAGAGTGATTCTCAACCCTGCCCACCCCCCATTTTGGGGAAAGTAGAGGAAGTGGGGCTCTCTGCCATTGTTTGATTTTGTCACAAACTTGTTCAAAACTTAAAAGACTCTGATCATAGAGTCTAATTACTGACAGAAAGAAAGCTTCTGGTTATTAAGCTGTCATTTAGTTTATAGCTTTTGACAGATGATCCCAACACGACATTGACCTACATGATATTTGAAAATATCTTTGCCATAAGTAACAGTTTTATGTTGACAGCAACCTAAAAGGCAAGTCAGATAACTGTTGTTCTCCTCCATTCCACAGATGGGGAAACTCCAGCACATAAACATTTAAGGATCTTTTAAACATCACATATGGGAAGTTACCAGAAGAGGCAGAACTAACAGCCTGGACTCCTAGCAAACAGCCATAATCCCTTATCCAAAACCTTTCAAGCCAGATGTAAAATAGTAATGTTTTAGAAAGACAATGTGGTTTATATCCTATATATCATAAAACACCTCATGGTTGGTCTGGGACAGAATCCATTTTTAAATATACCATATTAATGTTCCTGCAACAAATTGTGTGAATTCAACCAAGTGTGATAAATAAAAATTTTACACAGACTAATGGCAGCTGAAGTCTAGATTCACCATCAGATTAGTTGAGTATAAACCTAAGAAAAAAAAATAGTGGTTTTCAAAACTTCTTTGATTTTTCATTTAGAGCCAAAGGATTGTTAAGTCTCTGTTCCATGTAGTAGATGGGAAGAGAGAAATGATCATCCCAGTGTCTTCTTAGTCCAAATCCTGTCTACCATGTGTGTAGTCATAGACTTACAAATCTTTTAATCATAGATTACTGGTTGTGTTTTCCTTTACTTTCTAGATCCTGCAGATATTGGGAACCAATCTATTTTGGGGGGTAATACATAGGAGCAATTAAAGCTCTTGATGTAACAAATATCTTTCTCTGCTACAAAAGCTTCATTCAAATTGTTTATTATACTCTTTAAAATAAAAAAATTAAGTTGGGTGGATTTTAGATGATTGACATTATGCATTTTTAACTGGGTGGGCTAGGCTAATTGATATAACATGTAGGCTTCAAAAAGTTCAATGGTACAAGTGCCATACAAGTTTATTCTTCATTCACATAAATAGGCTAGAGTAGCTCTTGGGGTGGAAGGGTGCTCTGCCCCACATGATTACCGACCTCCCAGCCGATGAAGTTCCTGACATCTTGAAAATGTTGCTTTCACAGCCTCCCTGGATAAGAGGAAAATCTGGAAGCAGAAGTATGCGGAGACAAATAGAGAAGGTAAGACATTGTCTCCAATCCCAGCCTTGGGAATGGTTCCTGGAACAACCTTGACTGGCAGGTCAATAGAGCCAGAGGCTTGGTGGTAGGAATATTCTTACTCCTTCTGCACAAGCTTCCCCTTTCCAATTTTCCTTTTAAAGAGTTTGGTGCAGCTCACAATATAGGGAGGTCACAGGGAAGGCGGTACAGCACGGAAAAGACAAGTAATGACTCTATAGCATCTTACTACACTGATGGTCAGTGACTGCAGTGGGGTTGAGGGGAATGTGATAATATGGGTGAAAGTTGAAACCTCAGTGTTGCTCATGTAAAACCTTAGTAAGATTGTGTATTAATAATACCTTAAATTAAAAAAAAAAAAAGAAAAAGAGTGGACCTTAAATGGTCTCACAGGTAAATAAATAAATGAGAAAAAAAAAAGAAGTTGGTGCTGGATTGGTTCTGAGGACACAGACTGAGACTGTTAAGGAGTTTTATTTTTTTTGCAGGGATCAGCAGTGGTGACTTTTCACAACTGAGTAATGGAGAAGAGCCTCAGGAAACTTCTAGCTCAGCCCTAAGAAGTGGGTCAGGTAAAGAAGATTAGGATGCCAAGCCTTGGCCTGCAGAATGTCAGGAATTAAAAGCTACTGTTTCCTGACACATGTTGTTCTGAGCACCTTGAAGACTTTGTATCCAGTTAATCCTGGGAACTCCTTATCAGCATTTTAGAAAATGGAAGGAGGCAGGAAATGATTATAAATTAATGTTTAACAGGATGAGTCGTATTGACCAAATGTATGTAATTACATTGCTCTTGTAGAAGAAATAAATAGCAAAATGATGGTATCTTTTTAAAGACCTACTGCCATGCTTACTAAGATCTTAGATTCTACAGTGATATATTGACTAACACTAATGTCATTTGTAATTGTAAAAGCCTCAAGGACAACTGGTTCTGCTATGTGATTTTAGACAGAAATAAAAGCTCCAGATCAACAACTCTCAAACTTTAGTACAGTTTGTGACAGAAGTCTATCACATTGTAATTGGATTACATCATGTTATTTTAAAGTACTTTGGCAAATAAGATCTTACTTTGTCATTACAAAATCCTTAAGTCTTAGGCAGGCTAACTCTGCTATCACCATTTTGGGATAACGAAATTGATGTACAAATGTATAAGGGTCTAAAAGGGTTACTGTTATAAGTAACAGGCAGGAAGATAAAAGCTGAGTCACATAATCAAAGTCCAAAGAGGAGGTACAAGGGACCTGGCATATGCACAGCGGAATGCATCCATGCCTGATGT
Source organism: Smutsia gigantea (assembly GCA_032199065.1). Taxonomy (NCBI): domain Eukaryota; kingdom Metazoa; phylum Chordata; class Mammalia; order Pholidota; family Manidae; genus Smutsia; species Smutsia gigantea. Next base: position 36,065 of record JAVSCE010000272.1, on the reverse strand, counting down.
AAGAAAACTTATTTGACAAGTATATATATATATGTGTGTGTGTGTGTGTGTGTGTGTATAGTATGTTGATAGATATATAACCACCAATATTGGTGTGGATATTGGGAAGATATAGATAGATAATAGATGATAGACAGGTATAAAAATGAAAATAATGAGGAGACAAAGAAGGTAGGAATGGAGCAAGCTCTTAGGTATACAAAATACCTAGAAGGATAGAGCCATGGGTAGAGAAATACAAAGGAACAGAAATTACAAGCATCATCATTGATGAAAAGAGAGAAGGTAACATGGAGAACCAAATAAATCGGGGAAAGAGAAGCTCGCAGAATCAAGTGACACAATGGAAATGTGTAAGGCAGGGCAGTGGGCAGAAAATTGAGAAATGAAGAGGACAGGTGTGGCTAGACAGAAGAGGTGACAGAACAAATCTCTGTTGGAGAGAAGATGTAATCACTAGAGTAGGTGTTTTCTCAGCTCATCTGAGCAGTGAACACAGATGACCATGACCACCTTGAAGTATGTTCCCTGATCACTGTCTAGAGTCTGTCATTTCCTTATTTCGCTTCAGTGTCCTGTGAATTCAAAGCTCTTCAGATGAATAGAGGAAAAAAGTCAGAAGAGATGCCAGCTTGTTAGCATGTGATGGTGAAGTCAGTTATGATATTAGTTATAAATTATCTTTGTTTTCCTGCCTGCACAGAGGAAAAGTTCTTCCTTCTTTATCTTGTCTCTCCCCAAAAAAATTTCATGTACGTGCACACACAAACACATGTGCATTCCTACACACAGAGACTTGTGCACAGACCTGGACTGCTTTCAGACTTGAGGGAACCAGGAGAAAGAAGAGCGGGGCTCCTGAATGGAGCAAGGTGACACTCAGTGGATAATGTAAGGAGAAAGAATGGAAAGATAGCTGGGGTCTCCAGATGAAAAGATATCTGAATAAGTTTCAAGTTTTTCCAAGTAGATGTGGAGTCTCAGTATCACCAGATTGGGGATTTTTGTGGGGTAAGAGTGATGATTTTCAAGATACGTCTCAGAAGTTGTGCCAGAGACATGGTAATAAAGTCCATGGCTGACTGACAGGTTTGTAATGTAGAAAGTTCACAGGGACCTGGCAAGAGTAATAGTGTTCAACAGTGGGGTCAGTGTCAAAAGAGCAGGCATTTGGTGATGATGAAAGTAGTAATCTCTGAGAGGAAGGAGAATATAGATGAGGAAAATACAGATAAAGATAAAGATTGTCATTGTAAAAACAGCCAAACAATCAAGATAAGACTGAGAGAAACAAACTAGAAACAAAGAGAAAGCAGAAAACAAAGTGACAGTAGAAAGAGGATTACTTCAATAATAAAACTAGATCCAGAGATAGAAACATAGAAAAATAGATGGAATGAGACACGTACATGGGTTAATAAGTGGAGAGGAATAAAAAGAAGCTGCAATGAGAACTAAGCAGAGAAAGAGTTAGAAGATGAGGGGAAAATGGTAGAGAGAGGGTGTTAAAGGGAGAGGAGAGAGATGGAAATTGTGAGATCTGAAATGATCATGAGATGAAAGAAACGTTGGCACAAGAGGTGGTTCACAGCAGCAGTGGTTTTTCACGGTAATGAGTTCCCAGGTATCAAAGTGTCCCCTGGAACTGACCCAGATTACAAGACCTCAATGGGGCATTTCATCCACTCATAGCATCCATCACCACCCACAACTTAAAGGTTCTTAAACATATATATCCAACTAAGCCCCCTCTGCTCAGCATCTAAATTCATTCATCCGAGTGGCAGAAAGACCTCTGTCCAAAGTTCTGAAGGTCCTAGCCTTCTCCACTTAGATGTCTATCAAGATGTTCAAACTCAACACTTCGAAAACTGAGCACATCATCTTTCCCCCTAAGCCAGCATCTGCTCCTCCAGGGATCTCTTTCTCGAAAACAAACTGTTAATTGCCCCATGCTTTCAAGTTGAAATTCTCAGAGTCGTTCATGACACCACTGACTCCTCAATCGATATACCCCACCTGTCACCTAACTCTATCAGTTCTTCCTTTTAAATGTCTCCAATCTGTCCATTTATCTCCATTCCCATGTGATCACTCTAATCTATATTTACATCACTTCACAACTGAGCTAAAGCTACAGGCTCCTGTTTGTCTTCCTTGTAGTCTTGATCCCACCAAATGTATCCTAAGTAATTTAGCTAAAATGATCTTTTAAAAATGCATATATATTCATGCCGCTTCCTTCATAAAATCCAAAGTTCTTTAATTTCCTTTAGGACTAAGTCTTCCCAAGCCACCTACCTCAGACCTCCTGCCTCCTTCTCCACCCTCATTGTCGCCCCTCATTCTCTCATTCCATGCTCGGACATACTAAACTCCTTTTGGTTACTTGAATTCACCGAGTCTAGACCTTTGCACATGCCTCTCCATCAGTTTGAAATTATTGTCTTGACTCCTTCCTACCTAATCTAGCTGACTCCTGCTTCTGTGATACTCCTGTGGGCTCATCAGAGGCTAGTTCTTGCATTTGCCTGCCTCTCCAGAGTTTACTGTATGATCTATGTCCTAATGCTCTTCATATTTCAACATATTCGCTCATTTGTGTGTCAATTCCCTAGGTGCTCCTAAGATTGACAAGAACCAAGGCTTGTGCCCTGTGTTATTAGCAGCACCCATCTCGGCACCTGGCCCATGAAAAAGCTTAGCACATTTGTTGAGAGGGTGAAAAAAATGTTTTCACTTTCTGTAGTCCAACATTTGGAAATTTGTCTGGCAAAGTTAGTTTATTATAGTATTTATATAAAATATTTACAAAAATTACTTTTGTAATTAAATTCTACATATACACATATGTGTATTCATATAAACGTAATAAACATTTCACATAAAAGTAAAAAGAAAAAAAAGTAAATAGGAAAGGAATGCAAAAAATGTCACCAATGAATGAATGAGAGAAGCATATAATGGGAAATTAGAAAATGATACTAATTTGGTGAAAAGAGGGAAAAAAAGACTGAAAGGAAGGGACAGAGACAATGAGGAGCAGTAAAAGAAATATTTCAGTGGCAGAGCCATCCTCTGATGTGGGAAGGGGGACGAAAGGTCATTGGAAAGGAGGGGGTACAAATGAAAATTCTTTACAAATCATAACTTAGGAGCAGAAGAACTAAGAAGACATGGAAATGAGAAGTGTTCCTGTGTCATGTGTTTCTCAAAAGGTGTGCCAAGAGGCCAAGGAGCAAGGATGGAAAGTAGCCAAGCCTCTGGCATGATGGGTAAGGCTGCCCAAGGGTCTTATCGTAGAGGTGGTTCAGTGGCTATCACAAAACGTGGTGATCAGAGTTCAAGGAGAACATCAGACAGCTCACCAACCAGGAGGGGACGAGTGTCAGAAGGCGAGGGTCACAGGGCCCTGGCTGCCGGGTATCAGGAGTCTGAAATCAGAGCTCCATTTCCTGCTGCACTTGACTCTGAGCATACTTTGAAAAGGAAGGGATCAGTCCATGCCAGAATCCCATTCTCTGCATTTGCCTGACCTGGCCCTTTTCGGAACTGCAGGGAAGCAAGAGACCTTCATAAACTCTGTTTAACAGGATCAGCCCTGTTGATTATACATGGAAGCTGTAGTAGAAATACACTGGTGAAAATGGCAGTATCTCGAGTAGTGTATTAGCACATTAATACTGAAGTGTCAGATTTATATAGTGACTTCCACCTTCCTCTATGGAACAAAGAAATCCAAGTGTTTTTCTGTTGGCAGATAATAATACTGTTACTTTGTCACAACCTTGGAAAGACCTCAAAGGACAGATGGTCAGAAAAAAAGACCTCAGATAACTATTCCCAAACTCAACGTATAGTTTTGAAGGATGCCCTCCAGCATGTATTGATTTATATGGTGATTTCTTACTAACACTTGCAAACAAGATCTTATTTTATCTTCATAAAAAACTTAAGGCCTGAGCAGAATAACAGTTGCTGTCCTCATTCCAAATGAAGAAACTGAGGCACATAAGTCATTAAGAACTTCCTCAAAGTCTCAGAGAAACAAAGCAACACCTTAGATAACAATTCAGTACCTGTGTGCTTCCTTCAGAAGGAAGACAAAGAAATGATACTCAGAACATTATTATAAGCTCAAACTTTCCACAATGTGAATTTGGAAATTACAATCATAAGATTTGTAACTTTTAGCTATAAATTATAGTTCTCTGACCGCTATTTATTACTTCCTAGATACCACGGATATTGGAAACAATTCTACTTTGGGAAAGCACCGTGGGAAAAGAAGTAAGAATGAATTAAGAATTGACTTGATTTTTGTTACAAATGAACTATTTTTCAATGCTAACATTTATTATTGTTATTTTCTGTATCTTTCAGAAGACAAAAAATGCATGCCTTTTAAAGTAACTATTTTTTTTCAAACATGCTCAGACCTTCATGTTGCTTTTTATTCTGTTTTTAAAATATATATTTCTTATAAACATTAATGCATATCTTTCCAGAACTCTTTGATACATGTATTAATACATTTTAGAATAGATTTTCATTTATCTTAGTAGGGTAATTCTGTACATACTTTCCCTTTTCTTGCTTTTTAAAATTAATACATCATCCCTAGACAACAGAAATATTTAGCATTTTCAATTGAACAATAAATAGTCTTATTTAAGGATGCTTTTAACACACAATTTTCATTTCTAGTGGGTTGAGCATTTTTCATTTGTTATTGGTCATTCGTTTTTCTTCATCATAGAACTCTGTCACAGAATGCTGTCAGTTTCCTGTTGTGGTGTTTTTCTTTTTCTGGCACTGCTGAATGAATGTAGAAATCCTTATATTACACATTTGTTAAACCCTAGTTGGTATATGTTGCTAATATGTTATCCCATTTGTTTTTCTTTTAGATTTGTTAAGGGGATTTTTTGTCTTAGAGAAGTTATAAATGTCTAGGGAGTCGAATTTGTCAGCTTTCTTTCTCTCTGATTCTTGGGTTTCCCATCATATTTCTAGCTGAAGATTGTTAAGATACTGTTCTATATTTGATTCTGGGATCAAATGTTTGAAGTACCTGGTCATTTTTAATGTTGACGTCTATAATCCTGTGGGTTTTGCCTCCTTGTGCAAATGGGAAATGACAATTTAAGAATATTCCCCACATTATTACATCATGATGTGAATTGCCACTTTGATCACATGGGGCCTTTACCTAGTTTCGCAATCAAAGGGGATACAGACAAGAAAGGAGAACCCAGAGGCAGCACTACCCTGACTCACTGGAGGTGAATTTAGAATCAATTCAAGATGATTCCCCCACCTCCCTCCCACATTTATTGGAACCTCTGATTAGAAGTGCATTGAATTTGCAGGTTAATTGGGGAGAACAGAAACTTTTACCCATTTATTCATGTCTTAGTTAATGTTCTTTCACTAATAATTTTCTTACACATTTTCTTAAAGTTTTATATGTTGTATAAATTTGTTGCTATGAATATCTTTTTTTCCCCATTACATAATAGCTGCTTTGAATTTAAATGAGACAAGTCTCTCAAAATCTCTATTTAAATAGAAAATTCTGTGGTCATTTTATTACCTACTTGCATGTGAGGAAGTCACAATGCCAAGGATCTTATTCTGTTTAATATAAAATCTTACAAGCTTTTGTGCAGTTTAGGGACCCAGATGTCACTTAAAACAGTATGACTGTGTCCCCAAATTATCAAGACAGTCAATCAGAATTAAGGTTTCTGTGGAAATTGGTTTCATGAGAAGTAGTAATAATTTCTAATTTGGGGGAATTTTTCAAGACCTAAATAACTTTTCCAAGGACAAATTTATATTAACAGAGAACAGAACAAATTGATGATGGCTACAAGAGACATATCTCCATATTGTATAGGAGAATAGGACTTATCTTCTTATCAAATTTCTCAGTTTAACACCTTGTCAAATCATAAGTCTTTAATTAGTCTTACGGCACTATCCTTCCACAGCTTGGGGTTGAGGGGACTTCCCCTCCATCTCTTTCCATAATTCCTTGTTAGTTATAAAGATTTTCATTTTTAAAATCTGATCTCTGGAATTTCATTAGTTAGCCTTACAAGAAACACGAGCCCATAGAGTTCAATTTTGTTGTCAGAAATAGAGAAGAGCCTGAAAAGGATCTTACCTAAAATAAAAACAGTAAAAGAAGGTGCACACAGATTTTTGTGCTACAGCTTCCATCTTCTTGCTGAAATCTGAATCAGTGTGGGATCCCCTATATTTTTATTTTCAGATTTTATTTCTTGTCTTGACCTAAAAACATAATGTGAAGGATTTGTTCAGTACTTAGGTGAGGATGTTTAAATCTTTTTGAAAGACTACATCTTGTATAATACCTTATAAGCATTATTACTTAAAGGCCAAAAGCCTCTACACTCTTGCTTTTATCTACAAATAGTGATGACCCTTCTTTATCCACTTTCCGTTTACCAGACCTCCTCCTTATGGATTCACCATGCTTCCTTTTCCATAGCTCTGTTTACCCGTTGCACATTCCCAAACCTTCCACAACTTCCTTGCAAATCAGACCACATCTATACTAACGGTCACTAAAACTCAGTCTTCCTTCAAGGTACTTTGGGGTGAGGTATACAGGCTTCAAAATTGGCCATCATGACAGGAGTAGCATGGGCAATTTGGCAGAATGGAAGGAATAGCCAGACTTGGGGGGAATACAGGTGTCCCCCCAACAGGTACAATGGAAAACTTCAGCAGAGAGAACAAGAGTTGAAAGACTTTGGCCAAGCTTGCACTCATGCGAAAGACTGGTAGAACCTTGTTGGCTACAGATCAAGTCCCCATACCTCAACCTGTGGGATGTGGCAGGACAATTCACAATGACTCCCCTACTTCCATGAACTGAAGCAATGAATCCAGGGCTTCCCCATTTTTTTAAGCTCTAGGTTTCATCCGGAGGCAAAGAATCAAAGATCTCATTTGCAGCATAGCCCAGGGTATGGTCACAACACTGGTTCCCAGTGACTCAGGTGTTTGTTAACACAGCCTCACAAAACCCAGCAACTTTGGATGCAAATGCAAGGTGGGAACCTCCATATTTTCCCACCATGAGGAACACAAATTCTTGTCTCAACATCTGCTTTCGGGAATGCCAGGCTAAGACACTCTTACTCCTTTTCTCATTTAGATCTTCAATCCTTTTGGAATTGATCATTTTAATGTAATGTGACATAGGGGTCGAATATTTTTCCAACGTGGATAACCAATTGTCTCAGCTTCTCCAGTAATGTGCAATGCCTGCCACATACAGTATGCATCATATGTCAAGCTGCCGAATGTATATATGGCTTTGTTTCTGGGCTGCCTAGTCTGATCCATTGCTCTAGCTATTCTATATCAATACATAGCACACACTCTATTTAGTACTATAACTTTATTATATATTGATATCTTGAAGAGCAAGATTATCTCAACATTTTCTTTTTCAAAATTATCTTTGCTGTTATCACCATTTGCTCTTTCATAAAATTTTTGGTATCATCTTGTCAAGTTCCCTTGGAAACCCTACTGAGTTTTTATTGAAATTGCATAGAATGAGTTTGGAAAAAGTTGACATCTCTAGAATATGAGTCTTTCAATTCATAAACATGATGTATCTCACTACTTATTTACAGTTTTTTTTAAGATTCTTCATTCATTTATTCAACAGATAATTATTGCCAAAACTGCTCAACAGGGATAAAGAAATGAACAAAACCTCATTGCACTTACATTCTAGATATGGACAATACGCAAATAAATATATTATATTTTAGATGCCCCTGATCACTTCTTATATCTCATCTTTCACCATTCCTTCCCATGCACACTACTCTGTCCTCCTGGAACAAAACAAGTAAGTTTCTGCCTCAGGACCTTTACACTCGCTGCTGATGCTACATAAAAATTCACCTCAAATGAGGTAGGTGGGGTGGAGTGGAAGGTGGTTTGTCAGGATCATGTAGACCTCATAGACCTTGATAAAAACTTTGGACTCTTCTAAGAAGAAAAGACATTGGAGCTGGGGAATTATATGATCTGAATTATTAAGTTTTTAAAGGACTGCTCTATAATCCATGTGGAGTAGGATAAGAGATCAGCGAGAAGGCTATTGTAATGATCTAGGCAACAGTGATGGATGGACTAAGCTTGTAGCTGTGTTCAAAAATAAGTGGATTCTGAAAACACACACACACACACATACAGTACCCCCAACATATTTATGTATATTTATATATAATATGTAATGTATATATATATATATTTGTCCTCTCTGCTGAAGTTTTCCATCATACCTGTTGGGAGGACATGTGACTAAGTTCTGGCCAATGGCATGTGAGCAGAAGAAATGTGAGCCACTTCCTGATGTAGCACTCGCTTCAGCTACCCTGAGCCTCCGGGAAAGCAGGAACAGAGAGCCAAGAGGCATTGTCAACTGCCTAGCTGTGTGTTGAAGGCATGCATTGGCATAGTCATAAAGCCCCTTGGCAAAGACTTATTGGTTCTAGGTATTTAAGGAAATCTGTTGCCCATCACTAGCTGACTGCTAAACTAACTGATCAGATGGCAAATATACAAACTTTATAGAATTTGTTCAGAATTATGAAAAAAAGCATGAAATAAACAACAAAAACCCTACAGGAATGACAACAAACAGCAATAACAACAGACCTTGGGGAAAAAGAACAATCTGACTTCCAAAGTTACCACACTATATGTATTTTTTTAATGTCATATTTTTAAGAAAAAAACATCACTCATATATCAAGAAACAACAAGTGTGGCCCATACTCAGGAAAAATAGAAGCTGCCCCTAAGGCAGACTGGACACTGGAATTACTAGACAAAGATTTAAAATGAGCTTTTTCAAATGTGTTCAATGAACTAGTAATGTAAGCCATGTAATGTAAAGAAGAAAATGATTTCTCATCAAATAGCAAATATCCATAAAAAAATAGAAATTATTTTAAAAGAACCAAACATAAATTCCAAGACTGAAAAAATACAATAACTGCTATTTTAAAAAATGAAAAAAGTGGTAGATTCTGAAAATTCATGCGTGTGTGTATGTGTACACCCCCAGTTCTCATTAATCATGGTAGGTACATTCTATAAAGCCACCCCAAACACAAAATAAGCTGATATTGAACCATCACTTCTTGGGGAAAATACAAGGGTAGGTTCCCGTGAGCCTCTCTGGTCACAACACACCAATCAATACATACATTTATTTTATGAATAAAGATACCTTATTTAATATATGTATAGATTCATAAATGTTGGGCTCATGGCCAATAGCAGTGTAACTCTTGTCTGAAGGACGCTTATCTAACACACACACTTTCCCCACGAAACCCATCACAGCATTTTGTGCTTAGGAACGCTACCCTGCACTTCAGCACCACACTTGGGGGCCATTTTAAACAGCAAAGTCACCAACAAAAAGCACAGAAATGTGAAAAACATGGCACTAAATAAATGACAAAAGAACACTCGTTTACAGTATGGGAGCTGAGACAAAAACGCAGAGAACTTTGTTCAACCTCGGCTGGGAACATGCGTACCCAGCAACTCAAATTCTTCACTGCTTTGTACATGTCCAGAGCAACCAGGAAAGTGCCATGAGTATAGATTTGGGGGTTACAGATAAATTTTAAGAAGTTGGTTCACAAATATGGAATCGTTGAAAAATGAATACTGGCTGTATACAAGGATTTTTTTCATCTTTTTTAAGATTAGGTATTTTTTTAATTAGATAATACATAGGACAGTATATTAGATAGTACATAGGTTTTTTAATTAGATAATCCATAGGTTCTGAAGACCTGTGGGTTATTATTATGAAAATAATAATATTCATTATTGTTACCTGCTAGACAGCCTGCGATTTGGATTTAATTTATATTTTGACCCAAAAATTGTCTACGAGAGGGTGAGAGAAAATGTACATTCTCTGTTTCCTGGATATGGAATTGAATATGTATCAACCACACCAACCTGGCTAAATGTGTTATTTAGGCCTTTCATGGCCCCCTCAATTTATCCACTTGATCTCTCATGGACTTAGGGAGGTAAAAATAAAGTTGCCTACTAATAGTGTGTTTCTATCTATTTCTTATTGTATCTCCTGTAATTTCTACTTGCTTAAAATTCTGTGACCTGAATTACACTTTCTTTGGTAATCAGGGCATGATTCCCTGGTTTCTTTTTGTCAGTGTATGCTGAATATACTTCTGCTTATTCATTTATTGTCAACATTTTACATGCATCTTGTATATGATGAAAAGATGGGGTTTACTTTTTAATTCAGCTGAAATTCTTTTATTTAAGTAAGTGAGTTGAGCTCATTTACTTTTATTGATAGGACCAAAATGTTTGATCTTGTTTCTATCATATTAATTTATATTATATATTCTAGTGTCTTGGGTATTTAAACTGTCGATGCTCTGCATTGTTTTCTATGCATTTCTGTGTATGTGTGTGCTTCTAATACTTAGGAAAATTTGCATTTTTGTTGTAGTGGTTACAGCTGGGCACATGGCTGCCCAGGTGAGACTGAACCTCTCAACTTCTCCTGTGGCTAAGCCCTGGCATGTGACTAAGTTCTGGCTCTCCACTTTTGTTTTAATTCTTTGGCCAAAATTCTTCCGTCCTGTCTCGGTTTGTTGAAGGGGATCCTCAGGTAGCTTTCTTGATAAGAGCTCAGAGGAACAACATTCCTAGAATTTTCCTGTTCAAAAGTATTTGGTTTTGTTTTTTTACACATGAAATACAATTTATTCACTCTTTATTTCTAGAAGTATCTTGTAGATTTTTCTCCACTTTCCTGGGGCATTAAATGTTGGTGTAGAAAATTTTATAGTCAGTAAGATCCCCCTTCCTTGAAAATGACTTGATTTTTCTTCCTAGGCTGCCCCTTCAATTCTTACTTTATCTTTAAAGTCCAGTAAATTTGCTGGAATATATCTCAGGGTTGACTATTTGGAGTCGATTTTCTCTACTATATAGGGTGAAAATATATGTAATTATGTATATTCAACTCTGTTGTAATTTCAGGACCTTTTTTCCTGAACTTATCTTCAAGCATTTCTTCTATTATTTTGATTTTCTTCTTGGAGAACTCCAAGGATTTGTTCACCATTGTCCATTGATTATTTTCTCTCTCCTCTTTCTTAACTGTTCTTAAACTTCCTTGTTTCCTTTTCTACTTTCTATAACCTATGTTCTTGGTTTTAATTTCTGAAATGTCCAATCTCTTTCATTCTTCTTCTAAACATGTCTTCATTTCCATGATGGGTTTTTCTTCGATTTATTATTTAAGTTATGGCTATTATAAACATGGGAAAGCTTTGGATTTCCAAGGCAAGCCTCTAAATTCCAGGATGTATCTTTGCTTGTGATTTCTGAGATCTGCTCCTCCTTTGACACCCCCTCCTTCTGCTGTCAGCTTCGACCTGATTTCAGCTGCCTTTTACATTTTTTTAAATTGTGAATTAGAAAACCTCAGTGACTATGTAAAAATACACTGTAAATGACTGGTACGGTGTAAATGTAGGCTATTTTGTTGCTATTATTATTTTCAGTATGATGCCAACCAAGATGGTGTGTTGATAGCTGCGGATTTAGCACCACCAGACTGGAGTGAAGACTTAAAAATAAAATACTTCAAGATGACTGACCTAATCAAGTTTGTAAATCTCTGATTATAATTCTAAAAGAGTCTTCTCTTTTTCTGTTTAAAGGAAAAAAGAGAAGATACACGTGTCAAATAAAGAGTCCCCAAAGAGGTAAAAATAAATGTGAGAATTCACACCTGTGAGCTTGCTGCCGTTCTGATCTTCCTGCCAGACCCCATTTTCACATCCAGAAAATAGAGAATGTGCATTACATCACATAAAATACCACTCCTCAGTTTATATGGCCACTTAGAGGGGGCAGGGCTTTTTCCTATGCAGTTAAAACATATTTGGCTATGTTTTGTTTCCTTTTTATTTCTCCTAATTACTTCTGTCACCTCATCATATATATCATACCTACACCCACATATATCTGTGTAAATAATATAAATGATAAACATACAAATAAATAAATACATGTACTTCTAGGATCTCTATCATTTCATCTCCATACTTCTCTTTATCATCTTGGTTATTTCCCAGGTCTAAGACTTTTTTCCTCTGAGTTTTTGTGAAGCCTCGCTACCTTACCTGTTCTCTGTAAATGTTGGAATCGGTAGCTTAAGCACAAATCACATTTGTTCCTTCTCTTACTTCCTTTCAAACCTGTTCTTTCAAATAGTTCTTTTCCTGCCCCAGGATGAGGTCTTAGGGTAAACCGCAGAGCTGTGCCAGACTCTTCAGCAGCAGTGATATTCTCATTCAATATTAAAAAGTCTGTGCTGATATTAAAACTGGAAAACAAGTGGTGAGGAAGTTGCATGAGGCCTGTCTTCTCTCATCCACACTGCTTTTGCAGCCCACCTCACTATCTATTGCTTTCGGCTGATTCAAGTCTGAGAGGGAGGAAGAGAAGGCAGTGTTAACGAGAGGAAACAGCCCTCTTGCAACAGATCCTTCATGTCTCCCAGAGATGGTGGATGCAGGAACCCTGGTTATGGGGTCTTCAGAGACCACTTTAGAGAGAATGTCTCACCTGAAGTCCCTCTAATGAGGGAGTGCCGACTGACTTCTTATCACTTCGCTGTTAGCCTCCCAGCTCCTTGGAGGCCCTCACAGCTGCCAGGGTCACCTCACCCATCCGAATCATCCTCCTGGACAGAGTGTCTCTCAGGAAGAACTAACAGATCCTCCCTTCCCCAGGGAGGCCCATGAAACCCGTGCCTCTTCACAACCCTCCTAGTCGGTGTTTAGCTGACTCCCTATGTGGTCACCCTCTCTACCCTTCCAGTTTGGATTCTTTAAATGTCTCTGCCTCCTTCATAATCCCAGAGACACAGATCAATTACTGGAGGCTGAAGCCTTCGTACATGCCCTAAGAGGAGAAGAGCATTTTACTCAACTTCTATAGCAAGTTGGTGATGTCAAAAGACAGTATTTGGACAGGGAACCCAAGAACAGCCACTTTACTTCCTGTGGGGTGTTTGAGCCAGAAAATACACAAACAACAATTATAAAGGAAAGCCCAGGAGCTCTGTATAATCAGCAGGTCTTAAGCACCAAATCTGCCAGGAAGGAGAGCTCTGGTAAGCTGAACTAGACTACTTTTATAGCTTTAATTCATTTGGCCTCAACAGATTTGAGTAAAGGTGAATCCCACAGTACCAGGAAAAACACAGAGGGACAGAAAAAGACAATGTGTTTTTCTAATATATCTTTGGCTGAATAAGCCCAAATTGCAGTCCAGCCGTAGAACTGAAGAAAAAAGGAAGAAGGAAGAAAGAAAGAGAGAAAAAGAGAGAGAGAGAGAGAGATTGAAAGGAGGGAGGAAGGAAGAAAGGAAGGCTGAGCACCTCATGGCCCTGCCTTGGAGATCGGCGTGTTTGAACATGGCACTCAGAGGCTCTCTGCGCGGGCCTCACCCTCTTCCCACCCACACCCCATCACCTGATGAATCCAAGGGCATAATCCCCTAAGTCAGGGTTTCAATTAACCCTTCCTCAATACCTTTAACACTAAGGGTTTCTAGGACTTGAGCTTCTATTCCTGTAAGTTCCCCTTGGGCAATATGTTCTTGGATAGTTTCTTAGATCCTAATTTTTTGTCGAAACCCATGGGATCAAGGTCTTTGCTCACTTGCACTCTATTTTCAACCCCAAAGCCCTCACTCAAGGCTGAGACAATGGCTAGCATTTCATTTGTGTAGCTCACATCACGTCTCCCTAGACAATCCAAGTTCTTGCATTGTTGCCCTAGATTTCTGCCTCTCAACCAAAGAAAACTGCATTGCGTCACCTAATTTTTAAATTTCTGGATGCTTCAGTTTGTTCGTTGATAATGGGGAGAGTAAAGGTACCTGTCTCATAAATAAATTAGTAGATGTAAGGGTCTTGTAGTCATGTCGAGCATATAATAAGGATATAACCACTGTTAGGTCTCATTATTACTCTTCTCACTGTCTTTCTTAGGATACAGGGAATGAAACTCTGCCTTAAATTCTTTTTTTAATTGTTAATGTAGACATAAATGAATTTGGATTAATGTGAGGGTAAAGAAAATGAAATTGGGATGAATCCAGGTTAACCATCCAAGGTTTGGTAAATGCAAAGCTATGGGTTATATATTTTCCTTTGTGCATTACGCTGTTAAAACTTTATACTAAAATGGATTTTTAAAGCACTATTATAGTTAGCATAACTTTTTAGCATTTTTATATTTTATATTTTATTATTTATCTCACTTTGTTTTACTTTACAGTTGGGTAAACTGAGGCAGAAGAGGTGAGGTGACAGACCCAAGTCTACATGGTTACCTAAGGGTGATGGACATGAGGAAGGACAGCCACATCACTTGTGGCTAAATAGGATAAATATTTTTATATTTTAGCGTTTTTCTAGTTTCCTGTTTTCTTTGTGGGGAAGAGAGGCAGACATAGAACCCAAATTCAGAGTAACAGAGCCTCGTAGACAAGAAACAGACAAAGAGGTAAAAAAAAAAAGGAAAGAAAAAGAAAATACATTTGCAATAACTAAACACCTTAATTTGCATGATTTATACATTACTGCATGATGTAGCTATACTAACGGTTGAGAGATACATCAGATTTAGTCAATTTCCAAAATGTGACAGAGAAAGAAAGATGATACTACCACCAACAAGTAACTTGGGGATGAATCTGCAACCAGAACCCAGGGCCCCAGGCCCACCGCAGTGTAGCCGCTGCTGAGCTGATAGCTTGTGAGGCTGGAAAGAGTTGTAGCAGAAGCAAGTAATGTGGCTGTCTTTCCTCATGTCCATCACCCTGAGGGAACTGTGTAGACTTGGGTCTGTCACTTCACCTCTTCTGCCTCAGTTCACCCAACTGTAAAGTAAAACAAAGTGAGATAAATAATAATAAACAGACTGCCCTCCCAGGCCCATCCCACCTTCATATACACCTTTGCATCTTGTGGATGGACCCCTGGACTGGGGCCATAGGCAGATTTCTCTTCTGCATTGTAAACAGGGAACCCAAGGAGCATCTAATGAATTTCCCAAATCTTTAATGGATTCCCCCCAACATCATTGGCTAGAAGGGCAGGAACAGCAATGCATCATTTCAAAGATCATTTTAAGACCTTTACATCTGTTTCTAGGAACTTGGGCAACAACTTCTATAAGTTCCCCTTCATTAAATTATTTCTGAAGTCCTTCCTCATTTTCACCACCATTTTCAGTACAAAAATCTTTCAAGTTTAAGTTCATGGCAGATATCTGACCAGTGAATGGTAAATCCACCCTGAGGTCTCCCTCAATGATTTTACATTACTGCCTTTTCTCTCTGCCTCTTTTTCAAAGGAAATCTTCCACACCTTTACTTAATTTGTATTTTTATCTGTGTGCATTGATTTCCTCTCTTGTAAAATGATAATAGTATTAGTTTGTTCTATGGATGAAGTTAATAGGGGCGAGGTCTAATGATAGTTCCCGGCACACAGTAAGCTCTCAACAGATGTCTTACTTCACTATTCTTCTCACCCTGTTGCTTGGGAAATACATAAAATGCTGCTTCAAATTTATTTGGAATGACTTGGAGATATTAGTAAAAGAAATATAGAATGAATCTCAGTTAAGAATCATCTTTGTAACATAGGCTAGGCCAGGGTTCAGCAAACTTTGGCCCACAGGGCAAATCCAGTCCACTGAATGTTTTGTAAATAAGTTTTATCAGAGCACAGCCACAACCACATCTTTTCACTTACATATTATGGATGCTTTCATAATACGCCAGCGGAGTTGAGCAATCACAACAGAAATGATGGACCTTAAATATTTACTATCTGGCCCTTTACAGAAAATGTCCCTGACTCCTGATCTAGGCTTTTGCTGTTTGTTTTTTGAAGCACAAGACAGAAAAGTTATGTTTGAATGGTGTTTTGGTAAAACGCTATTGGCAATGTCATATTATAAACATGAGAGATTTATGTCCTTTTTCTATTTCCTCAGGGAGACAACCTGTCAACACTGGGTCTTTGAAAAGAATCAGAAGAAGAGGTAAAAAGAAATAATTAATATTCTTTAAGTAATTAAGCATCTAAATTATTATTTTACACTGAGTGTTGGAAGTGATCAACTTTCTTAATTGACGTAAGGAGCCGGTAACAACCCTTAGGATACTCATCAGCCTTAGTTTGACAACATGACGGGATAAGGACAACATCCACTCCAGCGATTAGCTAGTCAGTCTGAAGGAGGCCCCAGGCTTCCCTGGGCCTGGGCAGGGCCCCCTTCATTGCACTGACATCTGTGGGGGAGAGAAATGTAAAGTAAAAGTATAAAGTGTGTGACTCACATGATATCTAGCTGACCCTTCTGTTATCCAGGTAGAGAGCCAAGGTTGCCCACCAAGGGGGACCCTGGGCGGTAAATACAAGACCTGTGTTCTAATTCCTAAGCCTCCTTTGATTGTGTAACTTTGGCTTGTCACTTAGTCTTTTTTGCCTCAATTTCCTGTTCTATAAGTGAGTGGGTAGAATGAATTAGACTGAGTGGCCTCCTAGGCCCACCACAGCTCTAATAAAACTGGCTCTGGATGCGCCATGGACCACCCACCCTTCCCATCTGGACAGAAGCCCCAGAATATGTCTTTAATGGATCCCCCTCAACGTTGGCCAGAGGGCAGGAGCAAGTGTATTGCTACTGAAGTGCATGTTAAGACTTTAAATACTTGCTTTAATGGGATCAGATCCCAGCAATCCCACCCAAGGAGTGTGCAAAGGCCCTCTCCCTGTGCAGGTTACAGTTGCTTCTAGAGGGCCTCACCCTGAGTGTCCCATTTAGCCATAAAGAAAGCTGACATGAAGGGGACGTGAAACGAAGCAGAGAGTAAGGAGGGAAGGTAGACTGGCCCTGCCGGGGCCCTGCTGCAGTCCTGCTTTGTTTCTCAGTTGATGCCCCAAATTGGGAGGCAAAACTAAAATTGAAGATTTTTTCCCCACCTACATGACTTCAAAGTAGTAATATGACTAGAAATTTCCCTCAAAACAGTCAGAGGAAAATCACTGTGTAATAAGTAGTTGTGGCCAAAAAGCTTGAGGATTCAGACCCTTTGACACAAGGCTTTTACACGGGATTTTGGAGGATGGCGTTATCTTCATGTATCTAGTCTGCCGTAAGGAAGGACCTAGAAATGTAACTAACTCATTGGGGGGGGGTCCTTCCAATGCGCTCTAAGTCGCAAAAGAAGGACGTCAAGATGGGTGAGGGGATGGCGCACAGTTGTAGAGGAGAATGGAATGAGAAAAATAACATTCCTTGCAGTTCCAAGAATTCCCAGAGATAAAAATATGGATTTTAGACTTCCTGAGCTTCCTGTGACCTGTGGCAAAGTGAAGGGGACTTTACATAAGGAGAAAATGAAACAAGGTGAGTCTCATGGTCTTCTACGCTTTCCAAGTGGAAAATGCCCGTATGAGTAATATATTGCTTGGGGGTAGAGACCTGGGCCAGGGGTCTCCAACATCATCCCCAGGCCTGGTGATTCACTACAGATACTCATGGGAGTCAGCATACAGTGAACTCTTGGCTATGACTTATTAAAATCGAAAGGATGCAAAGCAAAATCAGCAATGGGACAACATCCAAAGGAAACCAGAAGCCAGCTTCCAAGAATCCCCTCCCAGGGGAGTCACACAAGAGGCATTTAATTCTCCAGCAATGAGTTGTGACATGCTGTCTTTTGGGTTGCTGCCCTGAGCCTAGGATTCCAGGGTTTTTATCAGGATTAGTTATGCAGGCACCTTCTGCCTCACACATGCCCGAAGTTTAGATCTTTTGAAAGATAGCAGCCTTGGATCTGCTCCGCTGGGTCTTTCCTGCCCAGCATCCCGGATGGGAGAGGGGAAAGATGGCATTTCCACATTCTTAAATTAATAAACATTAACTTACCAAGCCTTCTCCTCTTTCCACCAAGGAAAAGGATGCCCACCCAGCACCCAGTACAAGAGCAAGTGCTTCAACATCTACCTTCAACAAGGGTAGAGATTGTACACATTTGAGAAATCCAACAGCCTTTAGAGCCCCAGTCCCTATAATTCTGTACAGCTTTGTACTAACTGGGAGGACCACACAGTTTAGAGCCAGACCTGAATTCATGTTTCAGCTTGACCGAGAGCATCTCTTTCATCTGGGCCAAGTTACTAAGTCTCTCTCATCCTGAACTTCCTTCTCTACAAAATCAGAAGAATAATAAAGCTTGCCTCACCATATTATTATAAGAAAAAAAGAGATATAGTATAATAAATACTAAAAGTAATATGAGATAGATACAAAATACTTTGCAAATCATAATTGTTAAAGTACAGTACAAATCTGTCATGATCGAACCCCCCCAAGCACAAACACAGTACAGTTCTTCGGGCACCAACAAGTATAAATGTTTGTCCTATAATTATATTGCAGATGTTTTCACTTTTCCCACTTTATAATATTTCTATAATCACTCTTAACATAAAATAGCCATGAGTCCAAAATATGAGAAATAATTGTTTGCTATTAGCTGGATGATTAGCTGCCGAGCAAGAAGAGACAGATGTACTGTGGTGGCAGGTGCCACATGGCCACCAGTGTGTCCTCATCTGCCCCATCTGAAACCCAGCCTGACTCTATCCTGGGTCTCAGAGAAGGGAAAGAATCCTGCTCTTTCTTCTTCTGAGTCATTCATTTTTTTCCCCTTTTGAATATAGTGAAGTACTTTTTAAAAGTAAATGTTGATGGTAATGACTGTTCTTCTCATCGTATGAAGGTCAAAGAAATGTGCAAACAAGGCAGGAAGTCTCCCCCACCCTTGCCTTTCCGGCTGCTGTGGGGCCCCCGAGAAGAAAGTCAGCTCTCCTGCTGTTGATTCTGAGCGGAAATGGGTGGCCCAGATCCAGTGGTGGAGGGCCGAGTCCTGGGGTTTTCACAGTTGGGGGCACCCCCTGGAGACACAGGGAGCTCAGCTTGCCTTGGTCTCACAGGAGTCTTGGAGAAGTGTATACAGAGTGAGGATGGAAGGTGGTTCAACCTCAGGGAATTCGAAATTGAAGGCAACTACGCATCATCCAAGAACTGGAAGCTGAGCCTGCGCTGTGGCGGATGGCCCCTGAAGGTCCTGATTGAGGTATCCTAATGGCAAAGGGTCTGAATCAAGGGTTTAAGGTCCCAATTCACCAACTCCAAGCATTAGCAGATTTCTCAGTGTCCAGAAAACCATCATGAGCCCCCTTGCCCAGATCACAGTGCAAATGTTGGTACTAACATTCCACTCAAGGTGTTATCTTAGGGGCTTATGACCCCACTCGACCTGCAAGGTCCAGCTCGGACAGCACACTCTGAAGTCCTCCAAAACTCACTGCATTTGATTCCTGTTGCTATGGGGAAAACTTGCCACAAACTTAGTGGTTTCAAGCATTATAAATCTATCCTCTTACAGGCTGGAGGCCACAAGTCTGAAATCAGTGTCACTGGGCTCAAGTCAAGGTGTCAGCAGGGCGGGACCTTTGGTCTCTTCCAGAGGGACTCTGTTCCTTGCCTTTTCCAGCTCCCAGAAGCCCTTGTGTCCTGGGGCCCCTTCCTCGCATCCCTCCAACCTCTTGTTCCATCATCACATCTCTTACTACTTATCCTTAACTTTCCTGCTTCCCTCTTAGAAGGACTCCTGTGATTCCATGGGTCCACCCAGATAATCAGAATTTCAAGGCCCTTCATTTACATCTGTAAAGCCCCTTTTACCACATAAATTAACATATTCCCAGATCTGAACGTCTTTGGGGGGCCATTATTCAGCCTACCATACTCATACATCTCTAGATCCCAAAATACTCTGTGAGAGCACCATTTATACTTTATCATCCTTACCCTTGACATGCCAGCTCTCCCCCTTGTAAGACTCCCCAAAGGCCTGGACACCTTTGGGTGCCCAGGGCCACTAATGGGGCCTGACACCTGTCAGTCACTCACCAGGGTGTGCCAGTGGAGTAGCTATGGCTCATGAGGTATGAAGACACAAGCTAGAGAAGCACTGGGGGGAGTGGAAAGGAAGTGGTGGGTGTAGGAGGTTGGCAAGGAAAGTCTGGCAAGACTTTCTAAGGAGAGCAAGAGAGAAGGCACAGTTTTTCAAGCTGACGTTAAAGCTGAGTCTGAATAGCAGAGAGCAACACGTTTGTAGAGGAAGGTCATATTCCATGAAGACATCTTGAACTAGTGTTGACAATAGAACATACCTGGCAGACAGCTGCTAGCACCAAGCTCACAAAGTGCAAACAAGGACCAATCTCAGCATTAATCTCATTTCTCTTTCAGAAAGAATTTCTACCAAACCCACCAAGAAAAAGAAAAAAGGTGATTATCACATGACCTTCCACCAATGTCTTACCTCTCCTCTTGCTGATCTCCCATCTCTCTGGCCTTTTTATAGTTTCCAAATTAACCAATTGTGATGAAACTCGATTTTATAACATGACACTTTTGCGCTTGACGCTTTCAAACATTGCAATATGTGAGGCCAGGACTTCTTTGAGCATTAAAACATTTGAGATGGGTGGGAATAATCCTTAAAAATAGGAAGTGAGACAGAACTGGCGTGATATGTTTGATTTAGAAAAATATGTGAATGCCATCCTGTCTTAAAATTAAACATAGAAGAGGGTACTGGAGTTGGCAAAGCATGATTTTGAAAGGCACAAAACAATACATTTCATGATTATTGCCTTTGCAACACAGACTGTTTTAGTCATTGCGCTTTTTCAGTTCTAGCTTTAATGAAATAGGAATGTGGCAAGTTTCCCCAGAAACGTCCCATGGTCACTCCAGCTGGTCTAACATAGAGGAGAATTCCCTGTTGGGTTGTATACATAGCAGTATGTCAGCCGGTGAGGCCAACAACCAAAATCAACTTCTCTCCCTTTTATATCTTCCCTCGCCTCTCCATGCACCCAGGCACTCACAGAGTCCTTCTTCCAGGGAAATTATATTTCCTTTGTGGAGATGACACCCCAGAGAAAGGAGTGTTTGGGAGGCAGATGTGCCCTGTGGGAGGGGCTGCTGACCCGGCAACTCTGTGGAGGCCCTATGGCCCCACCAGGGGGGCTTTGCAGACCTCAGTGCCATCTGTGAGGGGAAAGTTTCTTTCCTTCAAAGTCGTATGTGGAGTCATGGGCCAGTAGTTTCCATGTGATGTGGATTCCAGGGAAGGCAGGGAGGTAGGTGGCATCCTCCATGGCTTCTCCAAGACTGGATGTGAGAAAAAACCCATATGGCGAAGAACTTCCATTTTTTGCTAACCTCTGACAGCGGTGACCTCTGCCCTCTCCATCACATCAGTAAGTCACATCTTTGCCAAGCTCATTTCTGGGGCTTCCTGCTCCACTAACTTTGTGCTAGAGATTCAGTAACTAGGTTCCACAATCCTGGGGGTTTTCTGGAGAAAGAGACAGTATTTGTCCTGTTCGTAACTCGTAAACATTTCTACCTGGTCCTTGGGAGCCAAGGGTACTCAGTCTGGGTTAATCGCAGAGCTGGGTGTCTCCTACCTCTTCATCACAGGCGGCCTCTCTTGTTTCCCTCTGGGCTTACAGCTCGGTTCCCAGAGGGTCTTCTCCTTGTCTGGCCTCTTGGCTTCTGTCCCTTGTGTCACTGTCAGTGCCAAGCAGCAGGTGGTTCTGTTGGCAGCTACCCTGCTCATAAGTTTCCTGTTAAACCCACTGACGATAGCTGAGGGGCTCCAAGACCCAAGATAGGAAACTCCAAGCTGATCACTCACTGGCTGCTAACAAATCTCATCTCCCGAGTGACAACCGTGTTCTTTTTTTGTTGCACATGTGTATTCATTCAACAAACAACTGTGGAGCACCTACTAAGTGCCAGGTGGTGTGCTTGGCCAGTGGCACAAGGATGCCAAAACGACAGCCTAAAAGAGTTGCTTCAACTTCATTATCTAACTTGGGAGAATAACTACTGGTTCGGGGGGTGGGGGAGATTCTCAGCCACTCAGAGACAGGCACTGGCCACCTCCAAGCTCACTGTGCTGTGGATCACACTGGGTGGCTTGTCTCCGGCCTCTCTGCCCCAGGCAAGAGGGAAAAACTGAGATGGCCATTATTCCAAACCAGAAGGAAGCCAAGTCATCCCACAGATGCCCAAGGTCAACGCAAGCCCCTGGGATTCAGGGGAAAGTGGAGAGGGGCTCAGCTTTGGGGAGGAGGGCTGCAGGACGGGGCCCATCTGATCTTCGGGGCTGTGCCCTAGGCAAGCGGCAGACAACAGTGGAGTTCTCCTCTGGGACACGTGCATGGGTCCAGAGCTCTGGGCCCTGTGGTCTCTGGGGGCTGTGGGTACTCAGTCCTCAGCCTGGTGCTCTCACAGCGGCTGCAGCTCCAGCTGTGGAGTCCAGGGCCTGACTCCCTGCGGCTTCACAAAGGCCTGCCTCAGGTCTGCGATTCAGGGAATGGAGCTTGCATTGGGCCAAACTGTCACTGACAAACAACTTCATGCTTTTTTATTCTGCAGTTAGACATCCAGACCTTAAAAAGCACATTTAAAACAAAAGGAGGGCTGTGGCATGAATCCTTTACATCAAGAAGTCTGCTCAGATGTGTGTGTGGTCAACGAAAAACCACATTCAATATTGTCACTCAGTCTTTCTTTCTTTTCTACAGAGAACACCAAAGCCTCATAACAATACCTTAGTTGACCCTTATGTAAGTACTCACTCCCACCCGTAACCCCAAATAATCCAGGCCTTTTCCCTCAATACATTATCTCTGTCGTTGCTGTGTTTCCCTGAAGCACGCTCTCTCTCAGTTGGAGCATGTCGCTGAGTGTGATAAGCAGAGAACAGCCAGGTAGATGGCTCTGGGGCTGGGTGTCTCTGCATGAAAGCATCCTTTCCATTTGTCCAGGGAAACTTTCCCATTTCCTTGTTTCTCCTCAAAAATGAGTAGGGGAAGCAGAGCTCCTCAGAGGCTCTCTTTCAGCTCAAGTGGTCCTGGGAGTGGAGTGAAGTGCCTGTCCTGGGCATTTCTCCAGCACAGACACACACAGCCCTCATACAAAGAAATGATAGTATGTAGGGATTCACATGTTATTGCCACATAGATTATCACCAAAGAAAAAGAGGAGAAGTGTGATTTCCCTTGTCCCCCAGTGGACTCGTTCCTTAACTAATTCTTATTTTGGTCTATAAATTCTATTGTGTTTAACATGTGCTTGTTACTCCACAATACTTAGAGGCAAACACTGTCACATTTCTAACTTCACTAAATGAAATTAAATATGGTTGAAGGCCCTACATATTGAGACTGATGAAAAGTCCAGCATCAGTCAGTTCTGTGGGCCCCCCCAACTTCCTTATATAGAGCAAAGTACCAGGTCTTCCACAGGTTCAGAAAATGAGGGTAAGGGGTCTCAACCTTCAACTCCAGTGGATGCTGTAACAGCAGTCCTTGGCTATTCAGAGATGGTACCTCCATGCCTTACATGCCAAGCTAAGCCATAGGGCATCTTTCCCCAGGCTCCCAGAGCCAAAGAACTCTGTCCTCTCTGGTGTCCACCTGGTCATCTATGTGCTTGATCTTTCCAACCCAGAGACCCTGTCACAGGCCATGGGGCCCTCCAGACAAAGAATCCATAGTCCAGGAACTCTTCCCCAGGACCTTCAACTCACGGGGAACTTATGGCCAAGAAGGGATGCAGTGATATCTGTTTATGCCATCATATCAAATTCTCAGTAAACTGCTCTTCTATGAGTCAATTTAAGTGATGCAATGTAGACTACTAGATAACACTGTATTCCTGAGCCAGGTTTTGCCAGCAGAATAATACATTTCTTAGGTTATGTTTTATTCATTCTTTTTTTGTTGCTAGCCTTTCTGTGTCAGAACAGTGACATAAAGAACACTTCAGTAGTCTAAAACACAGCCACTTTCTTCTGAACTTCGCTGCAGATGAGAATGTCTTCTTCTGAAATCTCTACTCCATGTTGTTTAATATTTTGAGAGAGAAATTTACATGTCCCCTTGGTACAAGCAAAGGCTGTATGTTCTAGAGTACCAATAGGCCAACCTTCCAGGGTCTTGCTGATCCCAGTGATGTGTACATTATCTCCCCTTCTAGCCCCAAAATTCAAATTTATGTAAGGTGTGCCATGGAACTGGACTGTTGTTCTGCTGTGATACTTGTTCAAGATCTTTTCATAAGGAATGCCACATCCAGCCTATAGATGTTCACAGGTTAGTGAGACCAGCCCCCTCCTGCCCTTCCTTCTTATGGTACAGCTCCTCCTACTGAACACAGTCAGCCTGCAAAATCTGTGTCTGGTTGTATGTGCCTTAATGCAGAAGGACCAGCGTCCTTGAGTATCAGGATACAGAATATGATCTAGAGCTATTTAGTGGTGCTGGCAGTAGTAGATTAATGGGAAGCAAAAACTCAAGTGGTTATTTGGTGTGATAGAAAGAAGTATCAGCCCCACCTCTCCCACTTGGTTCCCAGACCCATGGACTCTGATGGGCTGATTACACCATATGTGAGCTGCTGGCTTAAAGCATATTCTACCTGTTATGGGAACATCACAAAGCTAACAAAGCTAGGAGTGTGGTGAGTCCTCAGAAAGCTATCACAGCAGTCTATCAAGCCAGTGAGCCCTGGGTCACAGGTACACAACTAGACACATGAATTCTGTGGGTATGAGCTCACTGCTGCATTTCCTTTGCTATAAAGTGTACCTTTGGTCAGAGGTCATATATGAGAGAGAACATGGAGATTGATAAGGCATTCTATAAGTGGGGTGTGGGGAGCAGAATTGCTGTGGCCAAGAAGGACGATCTTTACCAGGATCGTGTCTGTCCCTCTGAGGACAGAGCATTGCTCCTCTGAACAGGAGAAAGGTAACATAACCCACCTGCTCCCAGGTGGCTCCAGTGGATTCAAGGTAAACCTCTGAAGTAGGGGAATTTGGGACACAGAAGACGAATCTGTGTTTTTGTTGAGCGCATGGTTAGTCCTCATCTCAGCACCATGGACATTTTATAATGGGTACCTTGAGCAAACTGTAGGTGATGACCAAGGAGAGAGGCTGAATGACATCTCTGGGCTGGATCATTGTATCCATCTGATGACTGAGAGCCCCCAGCACAAGAACCTGGTAGAGAAAAGTGAAGAATGAATCTAGGAGCAAATGGAAGATACCTGATGTTCTGTTCTTTGTATAAAGAATTCTATATATAGATATGGCAATGCCAGAGGAGAAGATGCCTATGACTTGTTCTCTGTGCTTACTCAGCAAAGTTAAGAAACAAGAACTGGTTTCCTGATTTTTGCTATGGTCTGATGGTTCATCAAAGCCCAAGACTCCGGTGCTTATATTATTACTTTCCAACCCTCATTTCTGATATGCAGGGCTCATTACTAAGCCCACAGTGGCTTAGATGAGAACCTTAAGTTTTGAGATGAACGGAAGTCCATCATCCACTGTGGCACCTCACTAACAGACTGCCCATCCTGCTATGCCTATTGATGGGAGGGATGTCTGGCATTTGAGCCCAAGTGGGGCTGTAGTGCAGAGGGGTGTCCAGTCAAGAGAAGTTGGATACGAGGTGGAAGCCCCCAGTCACTCCTGAACAGAGGATTTTAGCAGCTGTAGAAACAGTGGCTGATTCACAGAGAACCTACCTTTGCTGACCTTATGCCTGACCTTCCAGCAACCCTTGGAGTTGCATCTATTGCAGGATAGAGGCTATTCAGAAAAAGTGCCCAGAAAACCAAGCATGTCATCAGGAAGCAGACGTCCTGAAGAGGCAGATGCTGTGTGAGGAACAGATGGTGAGTTGAAATGTAAACCTGAAGCTTCCTTCTTTGGGTTGACATGAGGGAAGCGCGATCTTACAGGGGCTGGAGGAACTGCGCCCAAAGGCCAATTGCTGTCCCTTGCTATACTTTGATCACATGACCTAACATTAAAATTCATATTCCAAAGAAAATTCCCACCCCATGCATGTTTCACGGGGCACAGGACTACAATGTTGCATTCTGTCTGAGCACACATAACAGCTCATTTCCCCAAGCTGCTTTTCATTTAAAATCTCTTCAATCTTTTGCAGAGATGTGAATTCCTCCTCTTGAAGGTCTATAGCTCTTCAAAAAGCCCTTTTTTTGCCAAACCACATTACGTAAGTAACAACAACAAAGCTTAGGACTGGCATTTGTCAACTTTGAATCCCGTGGGTACACACTGCCGTTAGCTCTGCCTTGTTGATAGGTGGCTTAGTCGGCCCTTAGGTCCAGCTGCTCTCACAAAGTACAGAAGACTGGGTGGCTTCAACAGAAATTTATTTTTCACAGTCTTGGAGGCTGCAAGTCCAAGATCAGAGAGCCAGTATGGTCGGGTCTAGGGAGGGCACTCTTCCAGGTTGCAAACTGCCAACTTCTCCATATCCTCACATGGAGGAAATGGGGAGAGGTCTCTGGGGTCTCTCTTTAAATGGCAGTAACCCCCTCTCTGAGGGCTCCACCCTCATGATCTAATTATCTCCCAAAGGCTCTACCTCCTAAAACCATCACATTGCAGGTTAGGTGTCCGCCATGTGAATTTGGAGAGGACACGGACCTCCAGTCCCTAACAGTGGGCGTCTGAACAAGATGGCCTGGGAACCATGCTAACAGCCTGCCCTTTGGCGCTCTTGTCAACAGAGTAGAGAGACATCTCAGGACCCAAAGAAGCCCATGTGGTTGAACAAAATTAAGAAAAAGCTGAAGAAGAAGCTGTACCCTCAAGTGCAGGGCTTTGTGAGGGACATGCGCCTCATCTTCCAGAACCACAGGACACTTTACAGGGTAAGTGGCTCGCCCCACATCCCTGCTTCTTTCCATTAAGTCCCTTTGCCTTTCATCTTCTCAGACGAGGTAAATGTTACAATTTCTCACATCATGTGGCAAGCCCCCACGAGTAAAAATCTGGAAATATCCTAAAACCCCTGTGGTCTATGGCGGAGAAAACAATAACACACTGGAAGGCGTCATCACAGACATCACTGCAGGACCTCAGCGCTCACTCACTTCCAGGCAGCTGATTTTCACCTACAGACAACAGTAGATGGCAGACCTGTTTCCTTTCACAAGAAATGGAAGCGCATGCCTTTTTCCTGGACTCAGGCAGCACAGTATGTGCCTCAGAAATCCCTGCCTTTGGCCTGGTCTCCTATCCTTAGCCTAGACTCGGGGAACCACCCTGGGGGATAGGATCCGAGGCACAGGGTATGTTCCCGTGCAGGTTGCTGCAGCGCGCCTGCCCTCTGGCGTCCAGGCCCTCAGGAATGTGTGGACAGGTCCGTCCCCGTCACACCCAGGCGGGCATCTGCCTGTTTCCAGCGGCTCCTAGGACTGCTCTCCATGGAGAGCATGGAAAGTATCCTACAGGCAGAACCCTTGTGGCCTCAGTGCTCATGGGGAAGATGCTCCTGGGACGTGTCTAGTGCCTGGACCGCCCAGGTCTCTCACTGGCTAGAAGGGCATTTTAAAGGCAACTAGTGTTCCTCCGCCCTAAAAGATACCAAATCAAGTTTCTCGAATTTCAAAGTCTTGAATTTCTTCACATCCATACTTCCTAGTGGTATATCCAAAGTTAACCAGGATTAAAACTTTCAAGGGGAGAGAATGAAGGAAAAAAGGGACACCCATGAGTTTGTCACTGATATTTCTGCACTCGTAGTGTTTCAGGTATGTGCTGTGTTTGAACATCAAATAACTAAAATATTTTAAATTAATAAGTTCCTGATGAAGAATTAGACTGCAGTATAATACTATGTTTGCTTCTCTGTCTTCTAGATAAAGAGAAATGATCAAGCTATCAGGGAACATAAGCCACTCCTAACTGGATTAATTCTCACTTAACATTTGCGATAGTTTAAGATTAACTCCAGATTTTCGGGAACACTGGGAATCTCAGTTCAATGGCTATTCTTGTTTTTCTCTTTGCTTTTTCAGAATAAAAGCAAATTCATCATGCTGGGACTTCAGCTAGAGGTAGAATTTGAGAATAATTTCAGAAACATTTTTGCAATTCAGGAAAGAAGCAAGGATAGCTCTTCATGCAAGCCCACTCTTCCATAGCGAGGCCCATGTCTAGTCCCCCTTCAGAGCCCAGCAGCTGCCTGATAAGTGCCTGTGGTCACACTGACCCTCCTGCCTTGGCTGTGCGAACATCATCTCCCACTTCTTTTCCGAAACTTTTTTGTTGCCATTCCTGCTCTTTGATTTTTTTAAATAAAATTTAAAGCTGTCTTGAACCCAAGAATGGACTAACAGATACCGAAGGGAAAGGGACTGGGGAGGATGGGTGGGAAGGGAGGGACAAGGGGGAAAAAAGGGCATTACAATTAGCAGATGTAATGTTGGGGGGGCACGGGGAGGGCTGTACAACTCAGAGAAGACAAGCAGTGATTCTATAGCATCTCACTACGCTGATGGACAGTGACTATAATGGGGTATATGGGGGGACCTGATGAAGTGGGGAGTTTAGTAACCATAATGTTGCACATGTAATTGTAGATTAATGATACCAAAATAAAAATAATAAATAAATAAATTTAAAGCTGTCTTGTCAAGTTCTCCTTTGAATGATTTGAAGTGAAATTTACACTCCAATATAGTAGAAAACATTGGATCTTTCTATAAAGGATCATATTATGTGCTTCTGTGCATTTGAAACTTTTATTAGGTTCTTAAGTATTCTCTTCTCCCTACACAGGACTTATTCATTTCTTGGTTTTTTGTTTGGTTTGGTTTATTTATTTTTTTTACACTCTAGTATTGAATACTTTTTCTTGTGATTGTGAAAGTGACCTTTTTCCCAATATATTTTATTACTGATTATTACCTTCTATAGAAAGCTAATGTTACTATATATTTTAGTCACTGAGGGCCTGACTGATTACTGGATAGCTTCCATTTTGCTGCATGCCCAGTGGCGTCAGGAAGCCCGCAATGGACACATCGCATTTCTAGTTTCCAATTCACAGAATCATAATAGGTACAGCTGATTGACTCATTCTTCACTGGGGTACTAAAGCCTCTGACAATTCTTGGCTGTCTTGGGGAATGGCTCTCTGCCACTGCATCCTAGTGACCTTGCACATCTCCACATAGGCAACTGCAACTGACCTGATGCAAGTGTTGGCAGAATGCCCTCTGATCCTTCCAGAGCACAGGAACAGGGGAGGCTTGTAAGAAGCGCCTTATGAGACATTTCCCACTCCCACCTTATCTTCCGGAGGCTATCATACATTTGCAAGCTGATTCATAGAAGAGCAGTGACCCTCTCTTCTGCCACACTGATTGCAGAGTCCTTGTTTTGAGATGACAGAACCTAATGATTGACACAGCCTGGTACATGAATTCCCTATGACCCCAGAAGGGCACCCAGATCCACTGGGAGCATCCAGGAAGCAATTTGTTGCATAAGCCATTGGAATCTGAGGGCTGTTTATTGCCACAGCCTAACCTAGCAAGACCTGGCTAATACATATCAGAAATAATAGAAAAATACTTGTAGGAGTGGATGTTTAGTGTGTAGAACCAGGAGGGATAGAATATAAGATTGGATCATGGAGATCTCATTGGCATGGAACTCTTTGCTCTGTATCAGGGTATAACATACAGGCAAGGGCACCTGTATCTGTCCTGTCGATTACTGTGTTGGCTCCCAGAAGCTTGGACAAATGTGTAGCATTAGTAGATAAGGTGGACATGCCCCAGCTGCCTTGGCATAGTACTGAAGAAGGAGTCAGAAGGTTCAGTGGGGTAGGAATGTTAAAATGGGTATATTACATGAGACCAGAAAACATGCCCTATATGAGCCCAGAGGATGTTCCCTTTACTAAAGCAATAAGAAGTGCACTGTGTGGGAGGGCTGGCATTTTTGAGAGCCTCCCTGTTGTCTGTCCTTTGTAAACTGGAGTTGACAGTAGGAGGTGGTACCATGTAATGGTAAGTCCTGTTATGAAAGGGAATGAGAGTATTTCAGAAGGGAAATACCAGTTAGTACCACATAACCAGCAGAGGCCAGGTGGACGTAATCACAATAATGGTCAACAAAGGCAGAGGGACAATTAGGGTACCTTAATTCATAGGGATTTATGACAACACAACCACAGTGTTCCAAGAAGAAAGAAAGTTTATGTCCACTACCACAAAAGGAAATTGAGATTACTCATTCAGTTTTTACATTTAATCTAGTTAGTTCACAGACTTGGAGCCCATTCACTGAAAGATTCTACATGCCACAAGTATATACAATAAATAATCCTCAGTCTTTTCCCCAAGGAGACTGAAGTCTTTTCCCTGAGTGCCTGTTTAGTTGGAAAAGGGGAATGCCAGCTCATTCATAGGTATTGTATAGAGGGTTCAAGGCGACAATGATAGAAAGAGATCCAAAGTGCCATCATGAACATAACATGCAAAATGATTACCACAGTAAGATTAGTTAACACATCCCTCACATCACATAATTACAAATTTGTCTGTGTGTGTGAAATGAGAATATTTAGGATCTACTCTGTTAGCATTTTTCAAGTATGTAATATAGTGTTGTTAACTATAGTCACCCTGCTGAATATTAGGTCCCCAGAACATACTCATTTATAGCTAGAAGTTTGTATCCTTTGGCTAACATCTCCCCAATTCTCCCATCTCCCAGCCCCTGGCAACCATCATTCTATTCTGTGTCTATGAGGTTCTTTTTTAAGATTCCACATATAAGTGAGAAATACAGTATTTGTCTTTGTCTGACTTATTTCACTTAGCATATTGCCCTTAAAGTCCATCCATGTTGTCACAAATGGCAGGATTTCCTTCTTTTTTATGGCTGAATAATATTCCATTGTATATTATACCACATTTTCTTTATCCAGTCAAACACTAGGATGTTTTTATATCTTGGCTACTGTGACTAATGCTGCATTGAATATGGGGGTGCAGACATCTTTTCAAGATAGTGATTTTCTTTCTTTTGCATATATACCCAGAAGTAGGATTGCTGAATCAAATGGTAGTTCTTTCTATTTTTTTGAGGAACTGCTGTACTATTTTCCATAATGGCTGCACTATGAAGAATATACATTCTCACCAATCATGCACAAGGGTTCTCTTTTCTCCACATCCTCACCAACACTTGTTATTTCTTGTCTTTTCTATAACAGCCATTCTAATGTGTGAGATGATATCTCATTGTGGTTTTGATTTGCACTTCCCTGATGATTAGTGATGTTGAGCACCTTTTCATAAACCTGTTGGCCATTTGGATGGCTTCTTTGGAAAAATATCTATTCAGTTCTAATATTCATTTTTTAATCAGATTGTTTTATATTTTTTTATGTTTTTGCTATTAAGTTATAAGTTCCTGATGTATTTTGGATAGTAACCCCTTATCTAATTTACAGTTTGTAAACATTTTCTCCTAATCCATAGGTCACCTCTTCATATTTGTTGCTTTTTTTTTCTTTGCAGAAGCTTTTTAGTTTGTATATTCCCATTTATTTATTTTTGCTTTGTTGCTTGTCTTTTCTGCGTCATATCCAAAACTCATTGTCAAGCCAGTGTCAAAGAGCATTTTCCCTATATTTTCTTCTAAGAGCCATCTAGTTTCAGGTCTTACATTCAAGTCTTTAATCCACTTCAAGTTAATTTTTGTGAGTGGTATAAGATAGGGATCCACTTTCATTCTTCATGAGGTTATCCAATTTTCTCAACATCATTTATTAAAGAATTATCATTTCCCGATTGAGTATTCCTGGATCTCCTATAAAATATTAGTTGACTGAATATGTGAGGGTTTCTTTCTGGGCTTTCAATTATGTTCCATTGGTCTATGTATCTATTTTTATGCCAGTGCCATGCTGTTTTGATTACTATAGCTTTGTAGTATAGTTTAAAATCAAGAAGGGTGATGCTTCCAGCTTTGTTCTTTCTTGGGACTGCTTTAGCTATTCATGGTCTTTTATAGCTCCATACAAATTTTAGGATTTTTTTTTCTATTTGTGTGAAAAATTCCATTGGAATTTTGGGTTGGATTGGATCTATAGATGGCTTTAGGTAGTATGGATATTTTAACAATATTAATTCATCATCCAATCCATGAACACAGGGTATCTTTCCATTTGTTTGTGTCTTCTATAATTTCTTTTAGCAAAGTCTTACTGTTTTCAGTATACAGATCTTTCACTTCCTTGGTTAAATTTATTCCTAAGTATTTTATTGTTTTGATGCTATTGTGAATGGGCTTGTTTTCTTTATTTCTTTTTCATATATTTCATTGTTAGTGTATAGACATGCAACTGATTTTTGTATTTTGATTTTATATCCTGCAAGTTTACTGAATTCATTTATTGGTTCTAACATATTTTTTGGTGGAGTTTTCAGAATTTTCTATATATAAGATCATGTCATATGAAAACAGATACAATTTTACTTCTTTATTTCTGATTTGGATGCCTTTATTTCTTTTTCTTGCCTGATTGCTCTGGGTAGGACTAAGTTGAATAGGAGTGGTGAGCGTGATGACCCTTGTCTTGTTCCTGATCTTAGAGGAATCGTTTTTGATTAACCAGGAGACAGTGGTTCTGATTTCCAATGCCTATTTATGAACATTTGGCATCTTCCTTACTGGACCACTTCTCAGTGCCAAGTTTGAGGCTTTCTGAGGCTTTTCCCTATTGACTTCCATAGAGTTATCTCTACTAACATCTGAACAGAAAAATGAAATCCTGTGGAGGTCTTAATAGATGCCCAAAGAGCCAACACAAAAGCAAATCACAAAACAAAACTTGTTGCCAGGGATGACCTGGGAAGTCTAAGAACTTAGAAGTAGGACTATGCCCACCTGAGGCCACCCTGGAGTGACTGTCACATGCATCTCACCATGTGAGATTAATTTTGGTTAATTAATGTAAGGTTAATTTTGCTTCAGTGCTATCACCAGAGACTCAGAAAATTTTACCTATGATGGGCAGTGCTGGTTTGTCTCACTTCTGATTTTCCTATACCTTACTGTCATTCTGCTTCTTATTCTTCCTACTTGTCTCTACACATCTCTTCTGATTCTTATTCTGTCTCTCACCCATAATCTTGGAAGATGAGTGTGGAAGATGGCAGAGCTTCTGGTACCCTAGGTCTCTGAATGATTATGAGGGGCACAGCCACCCTATCCTCTCTCCCAATACCCATCCTCCCACCCAGGGCCTGGAATACTGTAGATTGTTCCCACAAGCAAGAAAAGCTTCCTCTTTTATCAGTTACAAATATTCAGGGTCTATTTAATGTAACAGATAGCCCGTGTAACTAATAAAAAAGATTATCTAGACTCTTTAAATTTTATTACCTTACTTTTGAATGATCTAGCAAACAATTGGATTCATTTCATAGAAATTTTTTTAAAGACTCATTTGCATACTAAGAATTCTAATTTGCACATATCTCTTTCCTAACAAGTATGTTCAGAGTAGAAGTGTTTCCAATCTCCATGGCTTCTATAAAGCAAGGAGAGGAAAACAGTAATTTGTACATTGAAAAGTGGTAAATCTTGACATTTCACAAAAGTCACAGGATTGAGATGTGTTATCATTTTTCTCTCTGCCTTTCTAAAGAAAATAGGCTGCTATCGGACTGAGTTCTGGAAATCAAGGATGGTAATTCTAGCTCTTCTTTTAATTCCCCATTTGGCATTAAGAAAAGATAAGAAAAAAGGAAAGAGCCTCAAACATTTATGTGCTTTGGTTCCCTCATGCATAAAACAGGGCTATCAACATCTATTCTGCCTTACATCTCATGATTGTTGTAAAGTTAAAATGAGCTTTTTTTAAAGACCTTTGATAAATCACTACATACTCAGTGACTTAGAAAAAGTAGAAATTGGCTCAGTCTGAGAAAGCAAAAATCTGCCCTGTGTTCATGAAGCTGAAGTAATTGGCACAAAGAAAGCCAGCTGCAAAGTTAATAGAAAACATATCTCCTAAGAAATTGCTGCAGCTGAAAAGTGTCATAACGACACTTCTTTGAATGACAACTGCCCTCTTACTCAGTGAGAAACTTTGTCAAAATTCACACACTATCAGAAACTTGCTGTTTGAAATGATATCAGTAAGAATAAAGCATCTAACTCTTGCTTGGACAGTATATTATTTTGATAAAGAGATAGAATTTTTATTTCCAATCCAGGTGCAGAACTTCCAGTATGGGATTTCTGAATACAACATTCCACACTGTTTTAACTTTGTCATTTCCTAGCAATAGGACCCAGAGTCCATTTCACAAGCAGACCTGATCTTGACCTCTTTACTCACTGCTGTCTTGCTTTAAACCTATCAAATCACTGCTTCCTGTATATTTTACTTAAACTTCACCCTTTCCCCAAACCTACAGTAACTCTATCTGTGTCTTTGTATACAAACAAATACATGTTTGTTTGTATATCTATCTGAACTTTGTTCCATGTTCCTCTGGTGTTTGTTCCTCTCCCTTGTTGCAATGAGTCAATAAATCTGACTGTTGGACTACAGGCTTGTTGCCCCTGATAATCTTACACTGATTAAATCAGGGTAACTCACTGGAAGACATCCATAAAAATCTAAAACTCTATTTTGCCAGTGGCTGTTTGAATCCTTTCTTTTTAAAGGCAATTAGATAGCAGGACTTTGAGCTTTTCCAGGTTTGGACCAAATGATAACAACATTATTACCAAGAGAGCAATACTTAACTTTCTGTGTTCCACAAAAGATGAAGTGGAAGCGAATGAGTGGAAATCACTATAAAAAGTCTAGACTTCAGTGTTAATAGGCATGACAATAGATAATCAAAAAGATCTCAGTTTTATGAGCATATTTCTACATTGAGAGAGCACATCTCGATCAACAGTGTTCGTACTGTGGCATGATATATTTAATGCAGTGAAACAGAAGGGCCTCCAACCAAGAATACTCAACCCAGCAAGTTTATCATTTAAATTTGAAGGAGGGATTAAACAACTCCAAGATAAGCAAAAGTTGAGAGAATTTACCACCCACAAACCATCTCTACAGTATATTTTAAAGGGACTGCTCTAGATGGAAGTGCTCCAAAGGCAAAATAGCTGTCACCAGAGAAAATAAAATGACAGTAAAGCAAGTAGACCAATTAATTACCAAACAAATGCAAAATTAAATTGACTACTCACAAAGTTAGTCAAGGGATACACAAAGAGTACAGAATGTGACACCTAATATATAAAGAGTGGAGGAGAAAGAAGAAGAAGAGGGAAAAAAAACCTTTAGATTGTGTTTGAAATAGCATAATAAGTGAGTTAAGACAGACTGTTAGATAGTAAGGAAGCTGCCCTTGAACCTTTGGTAACCACAAATCTAAAGCCTACAATGGCAATAAGTACATATCTATTGATAATTACCCTAAATGTAGATGGACTGAATGCACCAATCAAAAGATAAAGAGTTATGGAATGGATTAAAAAACAAGACCCATCTATATACTAAGAGACTCACTTCAAACCCAAAGACATACACAGACTAAAAGTCAAGGGATGGAAAATATATGTCATGCAAATAATAGGGAGAAAAAAGCAGGAGTAGCAGTACTTATACAAGGCAAAATAGATTTCAAAACAAAGTTACAAGAGACAAAGAAGGACATTACATACTGATAAAGGGGTCAGTACAACAGGAGGATATAACCATTATAAATATCTATGCACCCAATATAGGAGCACCTAAATATGTGAAACAAATACCAATAGAATTAAAGGGGGAAATACAATGCAATGCATTCATTTTAGGAGATTTCAACACAATGCTTACTCCAAAAGACAGATCGACCAGACAGAAAATACTTAAGGAGACAGGCACTGAACAA